>ULGV01000003.1:2858837-2981892 GCA_900519065.1 Yarrowia hollandica | reverse complement strand
GGGGGGGGGGGAGGGGTGTGTGTGTGTGTGTGGTGAACCAGTTGGAGATGAGATGAGATGAGATGGAGACGAACGGCGCAGATCTGGCCCCACGCCCCCGAACTCGTTGTCTCTGACCCTATCTCTTCCTCTATCTGCTCTATCACCTGTCTTTGTGGAACAATGCAAGTAGGGTGACAAGCACGAGTCAGGGGCGGGGCGTGGATAATAAACGGAGCGGAGAGGAATGGCGCGGGGAGGAATTGCGCGGGGAGGAAGGGTGGGAAGGGTGGGAGAAAGAGAGGAAACGTTGTCCATTGAGATTTGATGAACTTGTCAGCTCGTCAACTCGCCAACTCGCCAACTTGTCAGCTCGTCAACTCGCCAACTCGCCAACTCGCCAACTCGCCAACTCGCCAACTCGCCAACTCGCCAACTCGCCAACTCGCCAACTCGCCAACCCACCGTCAACCACCCACCGTCAACCACCCACCAGCTCACGTCGCGTTTCCCTGCCATTTACAGATCTCGGTGCTCCATCGCCGGTTGTGGCTCGCGTTCTTGAGCTGTCACTGATGGAGGCGGTTGAGCGGCGTCCATTTTTGCCTGGACGCAGCATGGACGTTTTGTGCTCGTCGTGTCTCTGTTTGGAGGAGGCTGAGTGACAGATGAGGTACAGCGGAGATGGCCAGCCGACCAAGGGCGATGACCAGAGGCTGTGTCGATGGAGCGGAGTGACGAGTTGAACAGTGACGGTGGTACAGTGGAGGGTTGGAGGAGATGAGCTCAGAGAAGGCGTACAATTAACCATCTACCCTACTCCCACAACAAAGACAAAAGCAAAGACCGAACGAGCGCAAGCACCCAGTGTTACACTTGTTTGCCGTCCATTTGTCTTCGCTATCTACGCCCTACGGCCTCCTCACTTGTCTACATCCAGTCCGTACGCGTCCAGCACGCACCGTATTCCAAGCATGTCACAAGTGTTCGGCTCAGTTCGGTGCGTCTGTGGTCGATAAGAGGTGACAGTGACACGGACAGACTGCCAGACAGAGTGACAGAGACAGCTTGGTGACACACAGTCTTTGGTGACAGATCCACAAAGCAAGTCAATACAAACAGACATTGCTACCAACCTCTCTGGTGTCTGTTTTCTTTTTCTTTTTCTTTTACCGAAAGCCCTGCCAATGCAACCGTAGCGAACGGGATGACGCAAACAAACCGCTGTCAGATGGCGCAGGCAAAACAAAATACGAGACGGCTGGGCTCCAGACAAACAGACAGTGGCTTGTGATAGCCGCGCCCAAGCGAGATATTGGAACCATACTCGTCCAGACAAGCCCGGTAAACACCAGACAAGGGCTTTCTCCCTCGATTGTCTACGTTCCCATACAGCCATCAACTTTGTATCTATGTCTCAGTGGCCAAGAGTTGACAATGAGCCGTGTGAGAATGCCAACATGACATTAATACAACTATTGTACGAGCGAGAATATACACATACACGCATCACCGGCTCATTCACTCAACCGCCACGAGCACTCGGCCGCCACGAGCCCCCTCCTCTTCTCCCTCTGGTCCTCCCTTGTTGGCTCGGCTCGTTCCGATGGTTTTCTCCCACAAGCAACCACCTGCTACAGGTAATCTACAGCTGCCACCCGCACAGGTTGCAGGAAGCAGCATCATGAGAATGAAGGCTAGAGTCGGGTCTGAAATCGTCCGATATTGGCCGTGAGCAAGAGCACGGAGCCGATACGACCCTGGCCAGAGGCAAATAGACGAGTCCCTGGAGAAATGGCAATGGAACGAGGCGCAACGGCAATGGAACGAGGAGCAATTGAAATGAAACACGGGAGGGAGACATGCTGCTTCATGTAAACATCTGCACCCGACCATAAGTATACCGATAGCGGTACCATTTTGTAATAATTATTTCACCGTTTTTTTCACCGTTTTTTTACCGGCTTTCACCTCTCCATTTTTTGTTCTATTTTCGGTCCATTTGCCTCCATTTCCATCCTCCCCCATACCCTTGGCTGCCTGCGGCTTATCTATGAACATGTGTTTCGTGCAGGCCAGCGGTGAGCATCCAACCCATTACCCGTTTGGTCCAGAAGGGAAAAGAGCGACATTGAAAAGAAATGCAGCGACAGTGCAAGAGAAATGCGTGCAAGGGCTACAGTTCCAAAAGCAACGTGCAAAAGAAAAAACACCCATATTGAAGAGCCATACCAGCGGAGAGGAAGAATACAGGAGACACACGGGGATACTGCAAAAGAGCAGTGCACAATTAATAACTCTTCCACCGGCCGTATTCTGCTCAAGCTCTAATTATCTGATGAAAAAAAAAAGACTACTTTTTAACAGCTCCACCCCCCCTTCCTCCCCCCCAGCCCTGACTTTTCCTTTTTGCCATCCCACCCATAGAGCTGGCAAACTTCAACTTGTTTTTCAAAAGCTCAAACCTCAAAAGCTCAAAATCTATACCCTGACAAACGATCAACCTTCCTCCACCCTGTCGCATGTAGATGCAATCGCCAGAGTTACCGGGGTAACGGGAGAGGAGTGCAGTTTTGTACACCTGGACATTTTCCCGCGCGGTTCCGATCAAGACGTAAATGGCCAAACTCGACAACTCGACAGCACACAAAAAGCCGCCAAAAAAAAAAAAAAAAAAAAACACTGGCAAAAATAGCACAGCCACCAAAAATCGCACAAGACCACTGGCCGGGCCGTCAGATTAGGTTGCCAACTTACTTCCGCGTGGTAAAATATTTCCACCGTCGATCGTTCAGAGGGGGGGCTGTAACGAATTTACGTATTGCTTGAGGCAGCTATAGGTGGTGCAGGGAGTGGTCTAAACGAGCTGCAAATGCGCCCATCGGCTCCGTCTCGATTTTACACACATTGTCGTATTTTTCTTGCCCCTATTCCGCCGACGGCTGATTTGTTATCGCCCCCAGCCTCCACAGGTTGCACCATGACGTAGGTCTGGCTTCGCCTTGGAATCTCTCCACGCTCCATGCAGCTTCCTAAAATGGACATGTGCAAAAGTCTGCATTCGGATCCATTGTTGTCCATGCACAATGGGCCCCCAGGTGTTGATATTTGAAGAGAAACCTTACTGAGAAACCTTAATCTACAGAGAGCCCAACCTTGTGGGCTTCCGCGTCATGTGCATCACAACAATCGCCATTGTGCAAATTTAAGAAATCAGACCACTTTCATCTGGGAGACACAGAAGAGAAAACGCAAAGCGACGCCGATACAAATTTCAAATTTCCAGGGGGGTGGGACTCTAACTGTTTCAAATTGCTTCATCGAAAGGGACACCCAGGCGAATGGAGGTAAAGAAGTCTTAGATGGCACATGTTAACTGGGGGGCTACGAAAAAGGAGAAGTTTAGGAAATGGCAAAAATAAAATCAATATAATATACAAAAAATAAAAACAATTACAGAAATCACAAAACCTGCTCTCTGATAATAATCCCATTGTCACAAAAAAAAAAAAAACCAAAAGAAAAAAAAAACAACGCACTCATCGTGTAATTCCCTCCTCTTCGGTACGTACATATCAACTTCTGCGGAGAGAGAGTCGTGCAGAAACTTATGCACCGTTATCGCACGCAAGGTGGCTGGTCATTTATAAAGATACAACAAGAAGATTTTACCGGTGTTTACTATGACATTTGTTTTTTTCCTGTTCTTATTCAACGTAGCATCCTTTTCACACACTGGTACCTGGGACTATTACGTTTCTTTATCCGTGGTATCGTGCCTGTTCCTGGACCCATGGGCTAGTGGATGTTGAGTGGTAGTTTGATGAGTTTTTGTGGAGGCCGAGCGTTTGAGATATTTTTGGATAGCCCCGGACGAGCAGTATGTCGATGTAATTTCCGATCTTTTTCCACTATTTTTTTTCGAATTTTCCCACGCACTTTTGTTTTTTCATTTTCAACTCGCATTCTCCACTTGTCTTTTACTCAGGGCCCACAGTGCATCGCCAAGTAACACGGGGGAGCTAGAGGACAAGTTTTGGTGGGCTCCAAGGAGTTTCGGATGCACCGAAGAGCAAGACAAGGTGAAAAACGAAAAGTGGAGTCCACATTTTCTGATTCCGGTGGTTGGTGGTGTAGAAAAAAACAAGCTCCAGGGTGGGTCGTATGTAACATGGAGTAGCGCCATCTAGGGCAGTGCTGTCACGGGCAGTTTATCTTGGCTAGGCATTTCCGTCATCTTGACACTTGTCTCTCAGTTGGCATTCCCAGTCATCTCGCTTCACAGATTGCTGAATATCGCATTTGAGACAAGGTTACATACAAGGTTTGAGACAAGATTAGGCTCTGGGTTTTGTCAATAAGCCTCCTTGTCCAGTAAGCTCTAGGTTTGATATATTTAAACTTTTAAGGAAACTTGATAAATAAGGTTTTCTTCCTAGAACAATGTATTTGGGCAGTCTTTGTTTGCTCGAAAATGACACATTAGAATTTGACGCTAGGGTGGGATTGCGCGAAAAGCGAAACAGCGTGACCAGCGGGGTTATCAACCGTCAGACACGTGGAAAAGCCGTCTTGATGTGGTGGCTCACAATGGACATAGGTGAAGCCGTCAAAAACGCACGGGACATACAAAAGTTGCTCAGCCCCAAACCACCCCCCAACCACAGGGGGCTATGCATGTGAGCGGCATCTAGAAAAAAAGCAGAGTTTTGGCTGCAAACCTTAAATTCAAAGAGGGTGTCAGGCACGCCAGATAATAACAAGCACCAGAACAAGGACATTGGACAGATTAAACAAGCCGCATGGGTCTAAGACGGGAAGCCATTCTTCGCAAAGTCAAAATTCCCCAGTCTTGGAACTAATATATATTTGCGTCTGTTCCTCACGAGCACAGGTCCCCCTCTCTCCCTCAACCCTCAAAACACGCTCCAACTTCTCATACAAACCACAAAGCCAACGTTGTGTACACATCTGTCTGAATACCGACTCCCGTGTACCATCCAACAACCAACCTCCCGCCACTAGCTCATCCAGAATGATTGCTTCGGCCACTCCACGACCCGAACGTTACGTCCTGTCGCCCGTGTCGCCTCATGCCAAGGTCGAAATGTCCAAAAATGATCCCTCCTATTACAAAAACGAAGTGAGACTGCCTCCGATGCGAGTTCTGGAGGCCTCTGCGCCTCCTGCCGTTGCCCAGCCCGTCAACATTCCTCCATTGAACTATACTCATTCGCCTTATAGTGGAGTTAGTACTCCCGATGGGTCTTGCAATGTTGCAGCCGCTGCTCCCGCTGTTGCTCCCGCTGCCCCCGCTGCCGCAAGTGCCCCCATGACCCCTGCTGCGCCCATTGCTCCTGCTGCTCCTGCTGCTCCCGTGGCCCTGTCGCACTCCCAGGCACCCACCCCACAACCTCTCCAGCATCTCCCCCAGCATCTTCCCCAGCATCTTCCCCTGCCGCAGCAGCAGCATCAGCCGCAGCAACATCAGCAGCAACATCAGCAGCCACAGCCGCAGCAACATCAGCAGCCACAGCCGCAACCTCCCCAGCAGGCCCCCCAGCAGCCTCCCCAGCAGCAGCAGCAGCCTCCTCTTCTACAGCCCACCCCGCTGCCTCCTCCTCCTACCCTCCACCATCCCCAGGCCACCACCCCCCAGCCTGGCCCCTCGCCCCAACATGCGGCTATGTACGGAGGTCACATCCCCCCTCCCATGCCCATGACACATGCCATGATGCCGCCATACTACACACCCTTTTCCGGGCAGGACTTTAAGCGAAAGACGTTTGAGTCCAAGGACACAGCATCGCACATGTACCAGATGATTTCGCAGCTGGAGACCTTTGTGCAGCATCATGGCGGCGACATGCGAGCCATGGCCCACGCAGCATCTTCGCCACACACGCCCCTGCCCTCAATTGACGCTCTCAACGCCATGATCCTGCGACTTCGATCCTGCTCCGCCATCTTCGACGAGTGGCGTGATAATGTTGTGGCCATCCACCAGGCTGCAGCATCCTCGTCCACCACTAACGCCCAATACCCTCCTAAAACCACGCCTCCTGCCTCGCCGCTCTTCATCAACACAAACACCAAGAGAAAGCGAAAGCGATCGAGATCCGATGCCTCCACCACCGTGTGCCGAGGCTGTGGTACTACGGAAACCCCCGAGTGGAGAAAGGGCCCTGAGGGAGCCCGAACATTGTGCAATGCCTGTGGCTTGTACCATGCCAAGCTGGCCAAGCGAAAGGGCATCAACGTGGCTGGCGAGGCCATTCGACAGAAGCGAATGCGAACTAATTTGAGCGAGTAGAGCATGATATGATGCCTCTATGCCACCATGCCGCCGCGATGCCCCTATGATGCCGCGGTGCCACCGTGGCGCCACTATGATGCCACTATGATGCCACTACGCCGCAACTACCCCAAAGCCGCAATGCCACCGATGCACCTACGCCGCAACACAACCCTGCCCATGGGGCAACGACAAGATGTAGCATACATTGTCTTGTCATGTATTTATTTAATGTAAAGTAGCATGAACATTTAATTGAGTTGAGTTAAGCATCGTATTGTGGTATAGTGATAAAACAGGAGGCAGCCATTTATAGCCTGTTTTTTTCGTCCTTTTTGTGCAATTTTTTGTGTTTTTTGTTTTTTTTGTTTTCTTTTTGTCAAAATCACACTATTATGCGTCAATCTAATACCCATCTTGCCATGTTTCCACGGACAACCCAGAATCTCTCAAACGCATGCTGCAGGCGGCAACATGGCAGCATGGCATTATTCTCCATGCCTCCCTTTGACATGTCCCAATTATTGTCTAGGGGGAAACAGGCTCCCGTCTCACACCCCAAAATTAAACTCACGCTAACCAATATATAGCGTAGCACTAGAAGGTGGCATTGGCTACAAGTAGGCTTGGGTTGCACGTCGTCGGAGGTGTCGGAGCCTGGCAGACTAGAGGAATGCCTAATCTGGATGTGCTCGTTCCCAGTCTTGTTTTGGCCGGTCTGGAGGCTCCGCTGGAACAAGGTCGACGATGCCGCCATGATGCCGCCGCGACGATGCCGCCATGATGCCGCCGCGACGATGCCGCCATGATGCCGCCATGGTGCCGCCACGCCGCCACGCCGCCATGCCGCCGCCACGCCCCCCTCTCTAGGATATTGGCGGCATCCCTGCGTCTACCCGGCCTACACAGCAATAAATGACCACGCTCCAACAACCAAGCAGCCAATAATTGACTGGTATCGTAGCTCCTGCCACGCGTTAGACCCATATCGAATACGCCATGCTCTATACGAGGCAATGGTAACCACATGTCCCTGAAAATGACCAAAAAATACAATTTGAAAAAAGGCTCTGAAAATCGAGATGAAATCGAGATATAATCAAGATAAAGAAAAGACACTACAAAAAAGGATGCGAATAGTGTTTGCTACACAATCCATTGTCTGGAGCCATTGTTGCAGCATCTGCTGCCGTGTTGCAGCAAAATCACATGGCCCACAACGCTGGCCCAATCCGCCTCCACCCGAACCACTAGCGTGGCTAACCACTAGTTTGGGTGGAGACGCAGCCCTACAATCTGAATCTACATCAATAATTCATTTTCCCTACTTGGACTCCTCGGCGGCAGCGGCGGCAGCAGCGGCGGCAGCAGCCTTGGCCTGCTCAGCCTTCTCGGCCTTGAGCTGGTCCATGGCCTTGACTCGTCGCTGGAAATCGGCCACCTCACACATCTCGTACTCATGTCGCTCGTGGCCACAGGCCCAGGGCATGTAGTAGTTCTTCTTTCGGCACTCGTTGAGGGGGACCAGAAGAGCGGCACACCGGTCTCGGTATGCCAGAAGAATCTTGTTCTTCTTCATGTCCTCCTGGGAGACTGGGTTAGTATAGAACCGTAAGCGACTGGCCAAAGGTCAGGAGCGGACAACATCAACGGAACACAACATCCATTGGAGCAGTTGGTAGAGCACAGGTTGGCCGGTCAGAGTGGACACATCACTGAAAACAGTTGGGCAACACCGACCGGGTAGTCAACAGACTGTAGTAGTCAATAAACGGTGTAGTGCAACACAACCACTGACATCAGGTGGTTCACGTTACCAAACTGCATACAGAACCGGACATGAAACAGCCCAAAGAAATAACATGGACAATTGAGACAAACTCCATCATAGAGGATCACCAAACATACTTTTGTGCAGCACAAGCTCCGATATTCTTCAGTTCACGGAAAAACCTCATTTCAAGATAGACCATGGAGAATGCAGCCAACAGCGCACTAACAACAGATTCAATGTGATAACCACATTATTCAAGAACCACACTGCATCTGTGTCCGTAACCCAGGGTATCTTTGTCATGAATCAAACACGCTCTGTTCGTGTCACAACTTGACCCTTTTGTACCATCTGTGCCACTCAATCAACTCCATTTGTGTCCATTCCGTCACCCCCACTGTTTGTGTCATTCGACTATTCCGTTTGTGTCACTCCATCTGTCCGTCTGTGTCACTCCATCTGTCCATTTGTGTCCATCTCCGTCGGTGTCCATCTCCGTCTGTGTAACGTTCTCCTTCTGTGTAACTTGTCACATGCCGCTTGTGTCCGATCCAGCCCGTTTGTGTCGGGTATCCACCTTGTGCCGTTTCTCCGACAACGCCAACCCCAGATCCTAGCTCAATACTCACGAAGAGGAGGGAATTCAGCCATTTTGTATGTGTCGTTTGGAGCTTTGATGCTGCGACAGTCGGGAGAATCTATGTGGAGGTTTAGGGTTAGGGCCCAATCCCGCCAATCACGCGTCCGCTAAGGGTAATACGTTGGGAGTGGTGGGATGCATGGTTTTTGGTGGTGGTGGGGGAAATTCGAGAGAAAATGGTAGTAAATTGAATAAAACGGATGGTGGTATGGAGAAAACTGATTTGAAAAGGTTGATTTTTTGTGATTCGAATGGATCTGGTTTTGGATTTTTGGGGGATTTTTCCGATTTTCTGACCTCATTTTTAATAATCTAGTTTATTCCGGAAATACAGAAAAAATCAAGAAAAAATCAAATCTCACCATTCAACTTGATTTTCCGTATCCGTAGCACTAATCAATCCCTTCGGCTCGGTCTCTTCTTTCCCGGTGCCATCTTCCTGCTCCGGGCCCCACTCTTAATGCCAAGTTATGATAAAAACCAGATTTAATCAACTAAAAATCGAAAGCAAATGGTACAATTCCCAGGAGTCCTCATACGGAACCAGCGCCTCTATTACTCCTGTTTCCGGCACTCCCTCCTCCCCCCCATCCCAAATTTTATCCACAGTTTTCCTGCTGGTTTTCTGTATTACACAATCTCACCCACAGCTCTAGCGCCAGTCTTCCAGGGAAGACACAAAGTAAACCATTACACTGCCCTGCCTTTTGCCGTCAAATCAACCCCCCCTTTACCCCTATACTCCCTAGCAATCCGATTTACGACGATCGAGATACAATTTGCAAAGTGTAAAGGTCTCACTGTCAAACGTACACTGTCCGAACTGCTGCCAAGAGTCGGGACTGGCCATCATTTCTTGGCTTTGGTTTCTTCTTCTGGCAACAAGTGTTTTCACATGCCAAGCCGGGGTTATCAAGTGGAGATGGTGGGATGGTGGACGGTGGACGGTGGACGGTGGGTCGGAGGCAGTGTAGCCATCGTATTCCCGCCCAGGACGTACTGTGTAGCACAAAGTCGGTATCGTTGTCGACCCAAATACAATAAGTTTGACTAGCGTGGTTTTAACTGTGCAGGAGTATGATACAATGCCGTATGGTAGCTATTGTGTCCAAGGACCGCCGTTCGTTTTGTGTGCGTGTTAGACAAATGAAAAATGAAAAAGTGCAGGGCTCCGCAGTGCAACAGATTATGACCACGTGTCTCTGTCCGTCTAGTTACACAGACACGCTCAGTGTAGCATGATCTGCCGTATAGTTGTGGACTATTGCTTGTCGTGAGACATTTGAGAATGTATAGGAGTCATAAACCCTGCCGACGGAAACAGCACGGAGGGACACAAACGGAGACAAGACGGAAGCGACACAAACACGGCCGACACAGACGCACCAACGCACCAACGCACAAACCGTGCCCTTTTGCATCCTGCCGTCCCCACGTCACGTTATCACATTCTCCTCGCTCGTCTCCGGATCTACACCAGCCCGATATAAACCCTCTGCACGTCAATCTGCAACTGGGGTGCGCACAATTAGAGCTTTGTGTGGGTGGATCGAAATTAATTTCTGTAGGGTAGCGCGCATGACAATGGACCAAGGTTGTGCGATCCAACAATAGAATCCAATTTTTTCCCCAACTTTAATCCTTGGGTGGGGGAGGAGAGACCACAGAGACGGTGGGAAACCCAGACGTGTAAAAAAAAAAAAAAAGGGCCAGCCGTGCGTTTCGAGGAGGATTTCGAGGGTGGAAAAAAAGACGAAAAATAACAGAAAAATCGCACGACATTTGATGTGTCATTCCGATAACGAGCACTTCTTTTTCGCCCCCGTATTCACACAACACCCCCCTTGTCTACCCCACCTACCAGTATGCTTCTTTTGCTCACCTATTGCTACATCTAGATCGCTATCTCGATCAACAGATAGGCTTTAGGCAGAAAAATGGCAGAAAAAAGAAACGCTTGTGATGGGTAACCCACTTTGTCTTCTGTCTTTGTGTCCATGAGTGGAGAAAAAAAAACGAGCGTGTCAAAAAAACAACGGCCCTATAATGTCTTTTCTCGTCTTTAGCCCCTTCCGGCCTCTTCAGCGTTTTTATCTTCTCCTCATAAACCCATTGTATGCACAGAAAGGTTGCTGGGTACGGCAGCGGGCCAAGCGGCATGGACCTAGGTTTGGTTGTCTGACAGACAATGAGGTATTTACGTGGGTTTCAGCTTTGAGAAAAACGCAAAGTTAAGCCGGTATGTATTTATGGTTTGGGTTAAACTTTTGTGGGCAATCAAACAAAGACGTGATTGTATATGAGACATCCCAATCCGGAAACGTGTTTATCGCCTTTTAAGGTTTTGGCGAGCGTGGAAAGCGAAAAGGGGTGTGGGAAATTGGTAGTTGGGAAATTGGAAAATTCGGCATAATTCGGGGAAATTCAGAAAAAATCGGCGAAATTCATGCATACTTCTACAAGCCAAAAGTTAGCCCTGGGAAAAGTCCCCATTGGTTTAGGTAGCAGTCTCAACCCTTACCGTACCCTCCCCATCTCCTGTCAAATGCCCATACCTCTCAAATCCCCACCTGCAAAGAAGCATCGTACATGTTCGTACATGGAAGGCCAGCAAGGATAGGGTGTAGATCTTTTTGCTTAAAAGGGCGTTTGGGTGTCGTCCATGGTCTACCCTGTCATCCTAGCAGATCTTGTATTGCTTTTTTCCCTTCTCTTTTGTTTTTTTCTTTTTTCCTCTCGCTCGACAGGAAAAGGTGAAAAGCAATACTTACTATGCTGTAATACTGTAATTACAAGATCTGCCTGGAGCTAAGCGAGTCAAGTGGGGCTTTTTTTTTATGGAAAAACCCTACATGGCAGGGCTCTTTTTCGGGGACACAAGTCTTCACCCAAAACACAAGTTATATTTTATTTTCTAGAGAACAGACGTGGTTTGTTTTTGATCTGCGTCTCTCTGCGTCGTGCAAGAGCAGCTCTTCTCGTCGTTCTACAACAGCAACCAAGGTGCTCTTTGTGGCGAATTGAAAAACAGCGGCCCGGTGTGTCTAAGCCCTGGGCTGACGTCTTCATACATTACATAGTTGTATATATCCAACACTGTCTCAGGAATTGCTTTTTTCCTCTTGTTCACCCCGAGCCTAGAGAGAAGGATATTGTGAAGGGCCCACATACGGCCCATTACACATTCTGAGCAAGCCAGGCACGGCCCAGGCAGCCTCCCCAACACGTCTCCAAAGTCCTTGCCCTTCTGGAACATGTACATGATGCTGCTTGCTGCCTACCCCGCCAAAATAAAATACGACTCCGTGGACTTTGAATAAAAAGCTAGATTTTGGCTTATCCAGATGGGTTTCTAGGTGGCCGAGCTCCGACGCGATTGTCCGATGACCCGATTGGCTCTTGTCAGATACCCTTTGCAAAAGGACCGCGCCAGCTTAGATATGTCTTCGTCTATCCTCCAGTAGATCTCTCACCCTAACAGTAAACATGCTTGTTCCTAGATCGGACCGACGCACCAGAAAAAGAGGCACGGAAAATGTGCTCATTCTTTGAGCAGTCGCAGAGGGTTCCGGACCAGGTCTCGGATGTTTAGAAACTACTCTGGTTGGTAATACTGCCCTTTCTTTTTCAAATGTTACGCACAACCTGAAAACGGGTATCTATCAGATGGAAAAGAGCGAGTAAAAAGGAACGTGAAAAACCAGCTGCTAATATACACTGGAATTGCTTTGTTTTCTTTTGAAAAAAGCACATTGGAGCCAAACTGAGACACGTCAAAATGTTTTGCCTATCGCCAACGAAAAGAGTGAATAAGCAGTGAGAGGAGAGGTTTTCATGTGGGAGGGTAGAGGAGTTGACAGAGTGATAATTCGACAACGGCGATTCAGATGATCAACTTTTTACAGCTCAAACCCGCCTAAAACGCTCAAAACTGATTATCAAAAAATCAAGCCACAGTTGAGCCAAAACCGTGAGTATCAGTGTCAACGGGAAAGAAACTGGGTGCCCGGGAAGGCTTGAGAAGTTGATAATCGTGTTTATGGAGGGTACTATGATGGTCAATTGGTGTTGTTTTGTTTTTCCCGATTTTTTTCCGATTTTTTTTCAATTTCCTCTGCTGTCAAACTGAACAACTGGGCGCTGAAAATGCCTAAACGGACTAGAAAAGTCACGTGAACTTGATATTCTGAATCCCTGGACTTTTTAGAAATTTTCTATTATTTTTTCCACCTCATTAAACACATTGTCCACCTCTGTTCGATACTACCATCACCGCACACTACGATACAACAATCCCCCGCCGCCGCCAAGTACCCCCGTCACGTGACCAGACCCCGCTCTCGGCTATTGGGCTCAAAATTAAAGCTAGGTCTAATTTGCTGGTTTTGAAGTTTGCCATTGTAGGGATCGGCACAGCTTATATTTGATTTAACGCCTTTCGAAGCAGCCATTTGAGAGCTGCGGGGCAAAATATTATCGTGGATGTTGAGCGGGGGGCTGTTTGGCAATTGTGGCCAGAGGTTGCTTGGTGTTTTTTATTTGTTTGCAATTAATTGCGGCTGTTTTCGATTTATTTTCTGTTTTCTTTTTCCTGGGCGAAAACCGGCAGATTTGAAAATATATTGGTTTTTTAAAAAAACAACCTCAAAATACACACTTCTTGTACGACATTGTACGCTCGGGAGCTAACCATTGTCTGCAACATTGCCATTGTGAGTATTTCTTTTTTTAATAGCGATGGAAGAGGGTTGCCAGGGTGGGGGAAGGAGGCGTTGCAAGGGGGGTGGGAGGGAAATTTGAGGAAATTAGGGGAAAATCGGGAAAATATTGGAAAGGTGAATGTGACTGTTTTTCCAACTGCCCAGATATTTTTCTCTTTGCTACAGGTAGTCTGGACATATTTTGACCTTGTGCCGTGCAGTGGTCTGGCGACGCACAAACGGTGCTGTACGTCAGCAACAAACGAGGGTTCCCTCTCCGCCAAAAAAAAAGAAAAAAAAAGAAAAAAAACACAAAAAAATGGAATGAAAATCGCAAAAATGGAAAACAAATGACCCGTTTGTTCCCCAGGCTGGGCACGACTGCTGCCACCAGTACCTTCTTAGTTTTACGGCAAGATGCATCTGGCTGCTTCGAAAAGGTTTAATATCCTTCAGGGGAAACGGTTGCTGAAAGTATCGACGGGGCGATAATAGCAGAGGGAGAAAAGCATAGAATGGAAAAAAGATAAAAATGGAGGCGGCAGTGGGTGTTTTCGGCAAGGTTGAAGGGGATGAGCGGCGGATGGGCCCATTTTTTTCTGATTTTTCTTGGTTGGTTTTATTTTTGTATACTTGTTTTCCCCCGGCCGATTTCCGATCCCCGACCATCGGACGTTTGCGAGCCCCAACCCTCGACTAAACGGTGCTTTTGATCGCCACAAAGACGCCCAGCAAAGAGGGGCAGGCAGGCTGGCTGTTTTTTCGCGTCGCTTTTTGTTTTTCCACTCGCTTTTTGTTTTGTCATTTTTTTTGCATTTTTTTTTTTAATTTCTCCAACCTCGTTTCTTTTTCCATTCCGCTATCCACATGCAGCCATTCCAGCTGCTACAGGACCCTGCAAGGCTGAGGATTCGTATTAGCGTGGGCGATGGACCNGGGGGGGGGGGGGGAATACGACACTTGCTAATGCAGCTTCTCCGAAATTGGAAAGATGCGGGTATTATACGAGATAAAACGGGGGAGGGACAGGGACATGTTGCAAAAGAGATTTTGATGGCCCGATCAGATCAGATGTTGGAGATCAGATGACAAGATCACATCAGATGACGGCCACATGACGGCCACATGACGGCCAATGACAGCCACATGGCACCTATAGAAAGCATACAAGAGCTGCAACGGACCGTGTCTGGACCAGATGACGCCAGGACGCCAGACATGCCGGTGAAGCAGCCATGGCTCCTAGAGCTGAACTGAAAAGAGCAGCAGTAAGACAGTGTGGGAGGCAGAAGCAAAGGGTAAAACAGAAGAGTGAAAGGAAGGGTTGGGAAGCTTGGCCGAGACACGGACAGTTCATTGTTGATGTGTATTGTGCTGCACTTTCACTTTCAAACAATCGCACCTTACACTGTGCCAGGTACGAGTACGCTCCTTTCCACTTCTCCAAGCCTCTATTAAACAGCCACTTATACGTTACATGCGTAACGCTGTGTAACGTCCAGCTATGGTAGGGTGGTACGGCACCACCAGAGTCAGTAGACCGTCAACGATGTTCATTGCAGACGGAATGGGTGTCTTTTCTTTTTCCCCCTAATAGACCTATACGGCGTAAGGTGAGGTACAGTATGTACTATCCCGTGGACACCTACAAAGTACACCATTCTCACATGCGGATAATTACCACCTCGGGAATACACATTGAGTTGGACAATAGCCACCGACCCCCCGTTCGATAACTCCGATGGTGTAATGTCTCACCGTATCGGTCTGGATAATATTTTGATTTTTTTTTCCGTTTTTCGAAACACGTCCAAACCAAGGAGATAGTACAAACGGCACTTGTGGATAATAAGAATACGAAATCGCTATGTTAATTTAATTCTGCAGACGGTTATAGTCTGATCAAGTGTTTATTGTGGCTTTTTGATTTATTCTGATTTTTTATTTCTTTATTTTTTTATTTTTTTGCTTTTTCCCTTTTTTGAAACATTTACGGAAGATGTATTGGAGAAAGGAGTCTAGAAGGTGGTTTTTGAGAAAAAGCAGTATATATACAGATTAATTTTAGTGTCGTTTTTCAGGGAAATTTTTTTCGATTTTTCCTTTTTTTTTCGATTTCTTACCGTGTTTTTTTTCGAAAAAGAAATTTGAAAAACGTATTCAGGTTACAAAATTAGCCAGAAACCACGTATTTATAAGGATGGCAGCCAAATTTGAATAGATTTAAACCGGTATTACCTGCTGATTGAGAATATTAATTTCCCAGGATTTTTACTGGTTTTTTTTCCAGAGTTTTTACTGGTATTTTATTTTTCTTTTTTTCAAAACACGCCTCATATTGAATGTCTTGTTTGTAAAAATACAATGACTTGAATAATGACTGTGTTGAGTGTGTATCTATCATGATGACTACTTTTTTGTCTGTTTTTCTATTTTTTCACATTTATTCACATTTATTTTTACTTTATTTTGACATTTTTGTGCTGAAACAATAGCCACACTTTACACTAGACATGTCAGAAGTGTACATAAATGACCGTCGAGGTGGAGGTGATGTGACTCCAGCTCTCTTCCATTTCTCCCAATTTTCCCCCAATTTTTCCAATCATTATTTCATTTAATTCGCCGATTACCTTTTCTCGGAGCCTCCAATCTCCGATGTCTCGACTCTTATATTTTCCCACGCTAAAACCACGCTAAAGCCACCGTCCCCTCAGCGGCTATATCTAGTGTGAATGTGACACACGGCATGGATACGCAAGTATGACTGTGCAAGCAGACGGCAGATCGTTGCACAAACGGGCACACAAACCGGCATAAACAGTGACACAAACACGTACGTAGTCACACAGACACGCACCGTAGTTACACAAACACGCACCGTAGTTACACAAACACGTTTCGAGTTGCACACGTTTCTCGATATACCCGCCCTAATCACCATCGTGCAACATTAGACGGTCACATTAATTAGACATGTCTCTGCATTACATTGAGATGTCAGAGCCGTGCCTTGAGATTGGGGCGAAATAAGAGGGTTGGAGAGGCCAGGAGGACATTTTTAGAGACACAAAGACGTGGATAAAATAACGGGTATTTTTGTGTGATTTTTTGCGATTTTTTGCGATTTTTTCTCGTCAAAATCCCCCCGTGTCCCATTTTTGACCCAAATTTTAACCTCCCGCCCTGTCTTTTCAGATGGAAATAAACGCGAAATCACGGCACGCGTTGGGCACGTGACTTTTTCGCGAAAACGCCCGAAATTCACATGCTCGCTTCCGTTTTGCACAAAAGGACCCCCAGCGACCCCCCCCTTTTTGTGCGTGGTGGACGAGAAAAACAGCTTGAAAAGCTCTGTTATCTGGAGGACCGTGCATGAGGGAGGTGCGCATGATAACCTTGTTGGGGCTAACGGATCGGCTTTCCATTTTGAGATAGATGGGGGCTGGGGGAGTGGGGCGGGCGGTGGGAAATCTGAAGAGTGCGTTTTGTAGACCGTCGAAAGGCGACTCCATCGGTGGTCTCCCCGTCTCTGTACCCCCTTTGCTCGCAAAGTTACTCCCTCCCGTGTATTTCTCCACGCACCCTCCCCGTAAACTCTGATAGCGTCTTGTTTTGCACTACTCAACCCTCCTCCTTCGTGCCTTCCGAAGCGATAGCATAAGAACAACATAAGTAGCTGGTGCTCGCAGATACAAACGCTCAATTTACACCATGACTCAATCTGCACACACCCTGACTCAGCCCATGGATATTCCCGGCACAACTACTGCTTCTGCCACCCCTGCCACCCCCCTCATGACTCCCAAGAACTCTGGGGTGGACCCGTCCATTCCCCGACGGTGCACCTTCACGGACTTTGACAAGATCGTCAACTGTCTCTGTCTGTGCTTCTCGGGCGACCCCGTGGACGCCTACTACACCCAGTGCGACGGCCAGAGCGCCACCGAGTCGCACAAACTGGACCTCGAAATCTTCTCCTACGCCACCTACGTCTACCTGCTCAAGGGACGGGTGTATACGGTGGGCGACTTTGAGGGCATCGCGTGCTGGTTGCCTCCGGGCGAGGAAGCCGACGACTGGTGGACCGCGCTCAGATCGGGAGGATGGATGCTGCCCTACAAGTTTGGCAAGGAGGGCCGGTTCAGATACTTCAAGGAGTACCTGCCCAAGATTGAGGAGGCCCGAGAAAAGTACCTCCAGCCCCAGGACGCCTACAATGTCTGGTACTTGGGCTACCTGGGCACTCTTCCCTCCGCCAGAGGAAAGGGACTGTCGCGGAAACTCGTTGAGCACGTGACCAGCATTGCCGACAAGCAGGGTCTGTACTGCTACCTGGAATCCACCAAGCTGACCAATCAAAAGATTTACGAACGGTTTGGTTTCGAGCTCCAGGAAACCTTTTATCTCACTCGAGCCGAAACCCCCGTCCCCGTGCAGTTCATGATCCGAGCTCCGAAACCCCACCCCGTCAAGAATCGTCGCTTACTAGAGGCCATGATGACTCCTCCTCACTCTCCGGAGCCCGAGCGCAAGCTCATGCTCATGTGATAAAACGAGAGAGACTGACGACAGTTATCATGGCCTAAAGGGGTGGGGGGGGGAGACGGTGGATGTGGAAAAGAAGAGAAAAAGATCCTAGAAAAGTAAAAAAAGAAGAAAAAAAAAGTCCTGAGAATAACCCACAAGACGATAAAAAGAGTCAATTGAGGAAAATGGAAAAATGAAGAAAAATGTCGAGAAAAAAAATGTCAGGACAAGAAAAAAGTAAAAAAAAAAATTTAAAAAAAACAATTGAGAAAAATGGAAAAAAAATTAATTCTTAAAACAATGAGTCTATAGTAATAAATATGTGTGTTTCGAGTGAATCATGAGTGTTTTTGTGTATTTTTACTAATTTTTTTGGGGCGTTTTTCCTCGTGTTTTTCATTTTTCCACAGATTTCCCTCTTTTCCAAATAAGGTTGTTATCGTAACTTAATCATCGAAACAAAGAAATGAAATTTCAGATGGAGTCAGAATTTTTCAGATGATAATGTGATCTTAAACGAATCTCGTGGATGCGGTGAATCGAATGGTATGGTCTGTTTTCCTGTAGCATGTCTGGGGAGAAAGTTGTGGGGTGTTTATGTAAGAGGATAAATACGGTGTAGGAGGTATACTTGGTTGCAGAGGTGTGGTTGGAATTCTGAAGAGTGCGTTTGATTCAAAAAGACGAGAGGGTGAAGATGACTGTCTTTATTTTTCTGTAGCTCGTATTTTGGGAAAGTTGGGGTGATGGTTTTATCTGCATGTTTAGTTAAGCTTGGCTAAGTACATGGTTAGGTTTAGTTGATTATCCAAGTAGAAATCAAGCATAGTCAATTTGAGATTCTTCAATGACGTCTTCTAAACGTCACTCGAAATATTAGTACTGTGATGGGTGGATAATATTGCATATTCGGAATCAGCAAGCTGAGCTGAACAAGCTGGTTTACTTTTTATACTCGTTACTAGCGCCGAATATCCACACGGTTGTTGGTGTTGTATGTATCGTCGTACTTGTAACCGTTTCTAGGGACGAGTGTATCTCGAAATAAATGTATTGCACGTGTGGCATATTTTGGTACCGTTTTACTCTTCGCAACTCGCTGAATCGAATGGTGTATCGTTTAATACCGTCAGTCTTCTCCTGGCCTTTTTATATGAGCCAATCCCGAGTAAACAGCGCCAATCCCGAGGAAAAAGCCTGTCCGACGTTGGCATCTACAACTCGAAATATTTGTACTGCGGTGGATATTATTCGGCTCCCGATCGTCTATCATTTATCCGTTTTTCTGTCCATCTATTCCTCTCTCTACGGCACACCGACACCACGTGCGCTACTCATGACTAAAAATGCAATACTATCTATAGGAAGGGTCGAAGGGGTCTGTTGTGTCTGGGGCTTGGGGTTCCAGATGGAAGGGGAGATGCGGCGCGGGAGTGTTGTTTCTAGAGTCTCCTGGTCTATGGTCGGAAGGGATTCGTGCACGTCTAGACTGAGTACTGTGGTCAGAAGGGCGTCGAGACTGAGTACTGTGGTCAGAAGGGCGTCGAGACTGAGTACTGTGGTCAGAAGGGCGTCTGGAGTCAGACGGTCTATGATCAGACGCAACCCTCTGTTCATGTCTCTGATCTGACGCAACCCTCTGTTCATGTCTCTGATCAGACGGACGTCTCGACTCAGACGGTCGCTGTTCGGAAGGACGTCTGGTATCAGAAGGCACCCTATGATCTGAGGGACGTCTAGACTCAGTAAGAGTTCGAGAGTCGGACGGTCTCCTAGCATCATACGGTCTAGTATCGGGTCTAGAGTCCGACACCGAACGGGTCTGTTCATATGGTACTCTTGAGTCTGACGGCACTCTAGAGTCTGACGGCCTGCTGTAGTCTGAAGGACGCCTGTCATAAGACCCGCTTTGATCATAGTCCTCCCGTGCCAGCCCCTCCGTGTACGTAACAAACGACCCCACCGACGCGCCTCCCTCTTCATTCTGGTAGAATCCTCCCCCATTCGCCCCTCGCCCCACTGGAGCTGGCTTCCTAGGCACTTTATACACGCCAGAGTACCCTCCTGCGCCGTCCTTTTCACCGCTGTTTTCACCGCCCTTTTGAATATCGCTAAACTCAGCCTTGGCCAGCGGATCCGACGGCTCGGCAAGCGTGTTCCTGGAGTCGTACGGCTGAAGATCTTCCATCGAGTACGACTGCTTGTAAAAGTCGGTTGCAACTTGGTCAGCCGAAAGCAGGTTGGTTTTGGAAGACCCGTAGTCACGTGACGGGTACTGGCGCTCGCGGGACGGGTACGGGTGTGTGTAGACACGTGACCCGTCCGCGTAATCACGTGACCCATACATGCTTTCTTCGTCGTACCCTCCATAGTCGCGTGGGAGACGTCTTTCGTCACGTGACCGCTCGTCTCCAATGTCACATGACTGCCCATCTGTAAAGGCACCTGACTGTCCATCTCTGTGGTCTCCCTGAAACGCAATCGTCGGCAACGTGGGCTGCTTGCTCATGCGCGAGTTCTCCAGAGCCAGATTCTGCATGCCCCGTTTGTGGTACTTGGCCACCAGATAAGCGACCCGTTTGTCGATGCGAATGCAGCAATACTCCTCCAGCGAATGGCAGTCGTGTCGCTTCACCTGCGTCCACACGGAGCAGGAGCACAGTACAGCCAGAATGAACATGAACATGGAGATGACCCAGATGAGCAGGGAAAAGGCCATGAAGGAAACCACCACAGCCTCCACGTGCGACTTCTCCGCCAGCTCCTTCACAGCTCCGACAAAGTCCTCTTCGATTTTGAGCACCGAGTACAGCGTTAGAGCGTTGAGGACCTGTCTGGGTCCCTCGGCCAGTAGCAGATTGGCCCAGCCCTTGAAGGTGAAGAAGACAAACAGAGCCACGTAGTCGGTGAATTCTTTGGATTTGGTGATTTTGGCAAACAGACAAAAGTAGTTGAAGCCCCTGAGCGAGTAGATTGTGCGGCAGATGGGGTTGGTGTAGGTCAGGCAAATGTTGTACCGTTTCCACACGCGGTAGGCCTGCAGGTAGTCGTAGAGCAGCAGGACAAAGGAGAAGAGAATGCAGCCTCCAAACAGCCAGCGCGAAATGTGGAAGGGCACGTAGGGCGAGATGGAGGAGGCCCAGCGGTCAAACGCGAGCAGCATGATGGCGGTGTAGATGTCGGAGGCGTAGACCGCCAGAGTGATGAGTAGTTGGATGTACATGAACATGTAGGAGATGATGATTCGGAACGACGTTGAGTGGAACTGCGTCAGGTCCACGAGATCGAAGGACGACTGGCCCACTTGGCGCGCCCATTTTTCCCGGTTTCCGCAGAACATTCTCTTATGGTTGGCGAGATAGCGGTTAGCTAGCGAGGTAAGCGGTTAACGAGTTCTGACAACAAACCAGAGAGGTCACTAGTTGTCGAAGTTCAATCGCAGTTCAGCCAAAGTGGTGCACAAACTAGCTGTTCCTGAGCAGTAACGAGTAGCACTGACAGATGTATAGTTTCTGGGAGTTCTGGGAGCTCCTAGAAGTCTTGAACGATGAACTCAGAGAGATCCAGTAGTGCACTATGTCGAGAGTGGCCAGATCTGAGGTGTCAAAGAGTCACGGCCGAGAGTAGATACAGTCTGTGTGTGTCTGTATCAGAAGTAGTCGGCAGAGCACGCTGTAGATGCAACAGCAATATGAACCGCAGAGGTCAGCAGTGGAGTATCGACAGAGACGGTCTAGTGTCGTAAAGAAACGATTCGGTGTAGTATCGGCAGAGACAGTCGGTTCAGAGACTCGGTATCAGACTCGGTACCAGACTCGGGTGCTGAGTGCTGTCGTGATGAGTGACTGTGCTGGGTGGCAGGTAGACTGGGTGGTTCTGTGGCAGTCGGTGTCGTTTGCTCGTCGAGATGAGTGACTAGCGGTGTGTTCAATGAGTCGAATCTGACGATCGGTGAGTCGACTCCGACGATCGGCGATATGTCGTTTGATGACTCGTTTGACAAGTCGAGGTACGTCCAACTCCTCCAAAATGTATCTGTCCTTCCTCGGCACTATCGGGTGTCCTCAGCAGTGTCCGATGGTCGTAACGTCCAAAAGTGCTTGAACCGTCTAAACCCTCAAATCCGTCTAATCCCCAATCTGTAACGTCTGTCTATACGTCTGCAGGTTGGCGTTGAAAGTTGGCGTTGAAGTTGAAGTTGAAGTTGAAGTTGAAGTTGAAGTTGAAGTTGAAACTTGAACGAGATGAACAAGATGAAGACGTTGCGCCGTTGCGTCTGTGTCACTGCGTCTGTGTCACTGCGTCTGTGTCACTGCGTCTGTGTCTCCAACGTCGCCCTCCAACGTCGCTCTCCAACAGCCCCACCCGTCTTGTCTGTCTCCCCTGGCGCACAACCTCACCACTTGCATATGCCCACGCACGCTTTTCGAAATTAACTTTGCCCCTTACCACCGACGGTGGGACCAGCGGTTTGCGTGAGCAGGTCGGGATCTGTTTGTGTCCGTTGTGTTTGTGTCGGTTGCGTCACTCCGTCCGTGTCACTCCGTCTGTGTCACCGCATTTCTGCCACCGCACTTCTGCCACCGCACTTCTGCCACCGCTTGCCCCTCATACATCTCATCTCAAATCCAAAGCCGGATAAAATTGTATCCGTGAGGCTACGCGTCGATCTGAAACCAGAGATAAGAAAGACGGAAAGAGAGGCGAAAAAAATGGGGAAAAATCGGAGAAAATCACGAAAATCGCTGCGACACGTGAAAACCCCAGAAACATCTCGCCCGGCTCAGAAACACCCCCCACTCGCCCCACAGACAAAGCCGCCTCCAGGCATCGAAACATGCTAATTATAGCCTAACTAAAAAAACACCATTGAATGCACTAAAAATGCAACCCAGAAACACACTAACCAAAAAACATACAAACGACACACTAAACCCCGAAATACACGTCCTCTGGGTTCCCCGTTTTCGCCATTCGACTCGCCAAGCCCCGTGCAACATTTCTGTCTCTTCACTTTTTTCCCCCGTCTCTTGCCTCTTCTTGCAGCTTCCGTCATTTTCCGTCCTTTCCACACCCAAACTCCGTGCTGCATAATCTCCTATTTATAACATGTCTAGGACAACAAAGAGGGGGCAGTTCAGTGAAATTAGTACGGCAGCGTACGGCACGAATGACACAAACACGAAACATCACGTGACTCCACAACACGCGACCGGCGCGTTCCGATGTCTCGTGTCTGTGTAGTAACTCTTGGTGGTATTGGTTGATTCAACTGTGCCGTCTCATTCGCACTGCCTCAGATCATGCACTCCTGAACTTTGGAGAATGGACCGGTCACGTGATGTGGGGTGTCTTGTGACTGACGGGCACGGACGAAAATGAATGCGCACAACAATGTATCACGTGACCTGACAAAATGAGCACAATGACGTATCACGTGACTTGGAAAAACGTGCACGATTCTGTATCCCGTGACGATATCGGTGCTGGCTGCCACTCGGAATTCCCCTACAATGCGACACTTAAAAAGAAGCATTTAATTCCAGATCGACAAGAGCTATGAACTTGAAATTTCGTCGGTTTTGTCACTGTTGCATTCCAAGCAAAATGCACTCTTTGGAATTTCAATACGTTTCCTCTGACGTTTTTTATTGTATGTTCTCATCCCACCAGTTTACAGTATTAGCTTGTGGAAGTAGATATAGTCCATATCTTTTGTTACAGGGGTGATTTAGATAAGATAATCGTACGGTTCGAATCGTCTTGCAATTCTGGACAACATGCACTCTTTGGAATTTCCATAGGACTTCTCCAGCGTTTTTTTATCATGTATTCTGGTACCAGCCTGCAGTAGGTTGTTTACAAGTGAGAGTGTAAATTTGGCCGAATATACTAGTTCTGGAGAAAATAAAGGCACGGTTCGATCCGGCGCTGAATTTCAAAAACAATGCACTTTTCAGAATTTCCATAGGACGTTTCCAGCGTATTTTATTGGAGGTTCTCTGACTTTACCAGCTTACACATTAGGTGTGGAAGTGTAGATAATCTTGCACAGCAGATGTGGTTTAGATAAGATAATGGTACCGTTCGAGTCGTCGTGTCATTCTGGACAAAATGCACTCTTCAGAATTTTTATTGGACCAAGACTGAACAAGTTACACTGTGATATTATCACTTTCAACTAATGATGCTTTCACAACTCGTTTTTTTACTACTAAAGGGAGTGGATATTCTTGCGGAAATGGATTTGGACGGAAATTCTGTATCTGCTGGTACCACTCCCTTCTCTCCAACACCCCTCTAACACTCAGTTATACGCCTTGTCCTAGTTTTGTTTACCGCAAAAACAGATAATCCCGACACTCTGCCACTTTAATTTCGACAAGTGGCAAACTACTCGAGATTATCTTCGGTTCCGATACCCAAACACTAAACTATCTATAACTCTGAATATTTGTATGTAAAGGGGTGAATATTTTTGCACAGAGAGATTATTTCGCCATCATTTACCACCCCATATTAGTTTCAGAACTTTTTCTGCTGTGTAGTATTCATTTTGGACAGTTTCTCTTTTCGATTTTGCTTAATTCTGCGATAGAACGAGATAGAAATATCCAACCGTAATGAGATTTTAGTATACCATATTTTGGACTAATGGGATTCTTTTCCAGGACTCCTCTTGTTTGTATATATTTTTACTGATTTGTTCTGCTTTTTTCATTTACTAAAATTTCAAAAAAAAAATCAAAAAAATTCAAAAAAAAATCAAAAAAATTCAAAAACCTCCCCAATCAAATCAGACAAGAGTCACATGACCTTCATTTCCCGTGAAACCCTCTCAAACCCCCCTTCTCCTAGTTGCGGCCATATCCTGGTGAAAATACGGCTTCCCGTCCGATCAGCCATAGTCAAGCACCAGAGAGCCTAGTTAGTATTGTAGTGGGAGACCATACGAGAATCCTAGGTGCTGCAATTTTTTCCCTGTCTGAAAGCCGGTTCTTTTTGTGTCACGTGTTTTTTTGTTTCTGTCACGTGAATCCGAATCTACTCGTGTTTGAGTCTCGTGTAGCTCATGTTGCAACTTGGATGCATGTATTTCACGTGATGATGATAGCTGAGAGGGGCAGATTTTCTCGTTTTCCGAACATCCAAAGAGCTCCGTTTGTATATACTGGTGTTCTTGTTCATATGTCGATTGTAGTCATCTCTAGAGTCTTCTGTTTCGTCTGCTGCAGTCGATGAATGAAAGACTAGTGTACTTTTGCGGTGTCCAGCTGAGGAACGAGGACGGTTCGTTTATGAGTTTTTAAACCGGTTTGTAACTGTTCACAAAAGTGCCCGTTCTGAGTATACTGATTCTGGAGTAGTTACAGTGGCATTACTACTCGCTCCATGGATTCGATTCTAGGCTGTATCTTTGCACTCAGTGGAGCTACGAGGAATATTTTTATACTAAACGACTCGTCTTGGTCTGTAGATTGCTCTACTACTTTCTGTTTCCCAATAGCTACATTGTGACGTGTTTTGGATACACATCTCTGGTTTCACTGTTTGGGTATTAGTTCGTTGTAGAGCTGAGTAGAATCAGAAGAGAGTCGATTTCTAGACACTTTCAGCTCTAAATAACACATATTTCAAGTCCCCAAACCTCCAGCTTGTCTTGCACGTTTTTTGGCTCTATCTCCAGCTGACACAGATGGTCCCTTCAAGTTGGGTGTTGGTTTCAGATAAAGAGGTGCTGTGACCAGAAGAGCAGTTTTTCAGTAGAATCTAACGTCCAAATCTACCACCAAATTCCACACTCACCACCTCAGTCGCCACCCCCACCTCCACCTCCACCACCCCCATCACGTCACTTCTTCACCCCGCATCTTGTCCAATAATACGGGTATGGAAAAACCAACCACACCATTCTACTCCCCGCATCCTTCTCTTTCAAACTGTACCATTCACTCCACCATATGTAGCACCCCTCAAAAGTTACCTCCAATCTCCCCAAAAACACTCTAACCCCCACCAATCCCAAAAAAAAACGGGCTTCCAACCCTCCAAACTTTTTGAAATTTCTCCCCCGTGTATATCACGTGACCGCGATCTCCCTGTAGCTATCACCTCCCCCAAATTCCATCCTCATACTCCGGCCCTGCGCGTATCTTGTCCCACACCAACTACACACTAGTGTAACTCTAAGTGGTTAGTTGGAGTTAGTTGGGGGAAAAGACGAGTGTTCAAGTAGCACGAGAAACTGGTCAGATTTGGGGGTGCGAAAAAGAAGAAAAAAATACACTTGTTTTTCACCCTATTTCCCCCCGTCACGTGATCCATCCCATCACGTGATCCATCTCCGCCATCTTCCTCCTCTGGTTATCTCCGAGAGAAGTGGGCCAAGTCCACGGCCGGGTAACTCTATATGCCGCAACAGTGCGTCAGCCAGCACACCAGCACACATTAGACACCACACTCCACACTATACATCTGCTTGTCGACCGCTCTTGAGCAGCACCATCAATTCTCTCAACGCACACAAAAACAATCAATTGAGCAACAATGGCGCATCTGGGAACCCCTGCGGTTGTCATGGGTGAGTATGGATGTAGGAGGAGTGAAGGAAGGAGTGTTTTTTGCGACCTTTACTAACCGCAGACAAGTGAGTGCTGAACCGTGGAAACAGCTGAGTGATATTTTGGAGGAGTGACATGGGTCATGTGGTGGGTGGAAGGAGATTGAGAGCAAGGGAGAGGCGACGGGGGGATGGGGAGATGGGGAGATGGAGGTGTTTGTGTTGGCGTTGTTGTTTGTGTCTGTGTCGTTGGTGATGTTGGTGCTAGTGGCTGTGATCGTGGCGATGGTGGTTGCAGCGAAAGCAAAGAGTGGCACAAACGCATGGGTACAAACGCATGGGTACAAATGCATGAGTACAAACGCATGAGTGACACAATCACACGTTCGACCCTCGATCTTGCTCTCGTTGACTCGATGCTCATTTGGTCGGGCTGTGGTGATGGTGGTATTATCATGGTTATGGTTATGGTGGTGAAGGTGGCTACAAGATGTCTGTATAGCCATCACAAACAATGGTTGTCGTCTGTGTGATTTGACATGCAGTAGCTATATCACCATCACCATGGCTCTGGCATTGCTATCATCACCTTGCTGAACATGACCATCATTCATGTGATGGATTTCATGTGGCATCATGACCACATCTCCATGCTACGGTTGTGATCGTGACCGTCATTGCCTTGCTATCATGACTGATGGATACCACTGTCGATGTGCTACCATAGTCATAATCACGCTATCGTCGCGACAGATAAAGCCATCGTTCTTCTGTCTTCACACGATCAATCACCTTGATAATCGAATTCCTTGCAAGTAGTCGCTACGCTCCTACTTGCGCTCCTATTCTGTACTAACCCAGCGGTACCGGTTACACCAAACTCGGATTTGCCGGAAACGACGCCCCCTCGTTCGTCTTCCCCACAGTCATCGCCACCGCCAAAGGCTCGTCCGGCGGCAACATTAGTCGTAAGGGCACCGAGGACCTGGACTTTTACATTGGTGACGAGGCCCTCGCTGCCGCCAACGGCCCCGCGTACTCGGTCAACTACCCCATTCGACACGGTCAAATCGAAAACTGGGATCACATGGAGCGGTTCTGGGAAAACTCGATTTTCAAGTACCTGCGGTGCGAGCCCGAAGACCACCATTTTCTGCTAACCGAGCCTCCTCTCAACCCTCCCGAGAACCGAGAAAACACCGCCGAGATTATGTTTGAGTCCTTCAACTGCGCCGGTCTGTACATTGCCGTGCAGGCCGTTTTGGCGCTGGCGGCGTCGTGGACGTCTAACAAGGTGACGGACCGGTCGTTGACAGGTACCGTTATCGACTCCGGAGACGGTGTGACTCACGTGATCCCCGTGGCGGAAGGATACGTGATTGGCTCGGCCATCAAGTCGATCCCCATTGCCGGCCGAGACATTACGTACTTCATCCAGAACATGCTGCGAGACCGAAACGAGCCCGACACGTCGCTCAAGACCGCGGAGCAGATCAAGGAAAACTACTGTTACGTGTGTCCTGACATTTTCAAGGAGTTTGCCCGGTTCGACAATGATCCCGACCGATTCCAAAAGTACATGGCCGATCAGGGTCTGCATCGACGGGCGACCGTGGATGTTGGATACGAGCGATTTTTGGCGCCCGAGATTTTCTTCAACCCCGAAATCGCCTCGTCTGATTTCCTCACGCCTTTGTCCGAGGTGGTGGACACGGTGGTGCAGTCGTCGCCCATTGATGTGCGACGAGGTCTGTACAAGAACATTGTGCTGTCCGGAGGCTCCACCATGTTCAAGGACTTTGGTCGACGTCTGCAGCGAGACATTCGAACGCTGGCGGACAACCGTCTGGACGCTAACGAGCGTGCTACCGGCGTCAAGTCGTCTGGTGTGGACGTCAAGGTGATTTCGCACTCCAAGCAGCGAAACGCCGTGTGGTACGGAGGCTCCTTGCTGTCGTCCACGCCCGAGTTTAAGAACTACTGCTACACCAAGCAAGATTACGACGAGATGGGTCCGGGCATTGTGCGAAACTTTTCTCTGTTTTCCATGGTTTAGGTATAATGATTTACGACAAAGATTCTACAGAGTCCCAAGAGTCCTACTAAGAGTCTGTGAAGAGGGCCTGAAGAATGTCTTGAAGCGTACTTGAAGAGTTCCAGAGACACGATGAATAGTACGCTGAAAGACACGTTCTAGGCACGATGAACGGACGATGAACGGACGATAACGGACGGTGAGTAGGTTGTAGGGTGTAGACTGTAAATGTGCTGTTGGTGTAGTGAGCGTATCTTACAATTGATGTAGCTAGTTACTGTACCGGTAATGGCTGCACAGTACACTCGTGTTACTGTACTCGTAGCTATGGTTTTCAACCTTGGATATCTGTAAGTTATATGAGAAGGTATGGAATGAATATACACCATTGTATGCGTCTAGACGAGCCCAACAAAACGGTTTCTTTGAGTCTGTGACACAACTCATTGACCGTCTGATATACTGGGCGTACCGGTACTGCAATTCGACGGTATACCGGTGCACTACTGTTGGAGATGTACTGTACAGTACGAGTACAGTACTCTGCAAGTAGATCACGCAACCACGGACTACGGTAGCTAACCACCACCCGACGCCTCTGTATAATACACCGTTTATATGAGCCGATCCCCCTCTGCAAAATGCACTCTTTTGGAATCCTTGTCGTGGCCCGAATCGTGTAGGTCCACTCAATTGGCCAAGTTTGGTGTCTGTATAAAAGCAAGATTAACAATAAATTAAATTAAATTAAATTAAATTAAAATTAAAATTAAAATTAAAATTAAAATAAAATACAATAACCACCAATTTTCCTGCTTAACCCGATATTTCAATGAGACGACCACTAAACCGATGTTTCGTGTCGCCCAGAGTCCGGAATCAACAATTAGACATCTTTACCCTTCAATGACTTGAATCGTACTCGTACTACTGTGTACGGGATGCACAGTACAGGCCAGTACGAGTATCACTGTCGCAACGGTGCTGTGTAGAGAATGCTGCCGGTGGGAGTGTGTAGTATTACCTCTCACGTCCACTTGGCGTTTGATTTTTTTATTTGAATTTTTCCCTGATTTTCGCATGGATTTTGTTTGAAACACGATTTGGGGGGCTTTTATCTTCACTGCCGGTTGTCGCAAAATAGGATAATCCCGAGATAACGACACCAGAATAACGTCCACACATGTCGCTGTAGACGTGCCAGCGAGATTCTAAAGAGTGCTTTTTTCATGAAATTGGCGGTTTCAAGGCCCATTTTCGCTCCCTTTTGTTTTGGACGTATATTCGCAGAGAAGTCCGACCCTCTTCTGCTCACCTTTGGGGCGTCGCAAAACAGGATAATCCCGATACGCTGACAGCCATGCAAGGACGGACATATTACTCGTGCTAAAGAGGTGTCAGCGAAATGCTAGAGTGCATTTGTTTCAGAATCTGCGCTTTCACTCTCTCATTGGGGTTAACTTGGTAGCTATTGGTACCATTGTAAAGAGGAGATCACGGTGGTTACAACCGTGTAATTTAATTCGTGTGTTCACATACGAAATACTCGGGTTGTCGGGGACTCTATCACAGCTTGGTCACAAAAACCAATATAATAAATTCAGGGAAAATCAGGAAAAAACAGAAAAATTAAAATAAATTTATTGCAATAAACCCCTCTTCTCCCTCTATCTGATGGAATTGTCATCCTTCAATTTCCGGTAAAACAATAGCTGTACAGCGAGTACTAATTACTGTACTTGTAAGACACTTGTAAGACGGTTCGTACTGAAAATGCTCAAAATATTTTCAAAACTGGGATTATCAAAAATAAAAAATGCTCACGCTAATCTCCCTGCCCATTGCGATATTATCTCCGACACGCTATACGTTCTTGGCGTGAGTCATTGGGCGTAATGGAGTGGTTATTTACACGCAGGAGCATCGATATTATATTGGAGATGCACATTTGTGCGGTCCGTACGGGTTCATACGGTACTAGCACCGTAGCTACAGTAACTGTCTCCATACCCTACTAGCTACTACAAGTACACCCACTAATATAGAACTACTGTATACGCAAAGGCCTGGACTGAAACCACTATAATTGGTACAGTATGTACTGTACAATATACGTCTTCAGCATGACAACATGATGCTTGAGGCTGCAGTGCACCATCCACACCAAAAAAAGCGAATCCAAGACCAATATTATGTTGGCTACTGTATCGTACTGTACGATACATACTGTACGATACATATGCTGATGTACGATACATATGCTGCTGTACGATACATACATACATACAAATCATCTATTCAGTGCATTTAACCTTGAGCTGTAACTGTTGGTCTCGGCACGTGTACTCGTAGCGATAGTCGATATTATGTACAGTATAGTTCGTTCGTACGTATCCATCAATTACCCCTGGAATAGTTTCTTACTGTACTGTACAGTACACTTGTTATGTTACTGTCCTTCAAGATACTGCTCTGTTCTACGTGCTACTGTGGTAGTGCTCTACAGTCTGATTACGCTTCTACTCGTTCTAGTTATAGTCATAAATGTATTCGAATGCGAAGAATAAATAAAGAGCTCCAATCGGCGCTCTGTTAAGAGAAGTGTGTGAGAAGTGTGTGTATGTGTGTGTGTGAGAGAGAAGTGAATGTCGTAAGTGGTGGGGTCGTTAGCGCTTACTCTCTCATGTAGTTGAGCAAGCCCTGGATACCAGCATCGAAACCCTGGTCCCACTCCCAAATAGCTCCCGAGTTGCCCTTCTTAGCAATATGCTGGGCTCGTCGGGCGTCCTGCCAGGCGTTGATTCGTCCAATGGTGGATCCGTGGAACTCGTAAAAGGCAGCAGCGTCCTGCCAGCCAGAAACGTAGCCATCAGCGTATCGCCAGTGCTCGTAGTTGCCCTTGTGCTGGTCCCAGTAGGCAGAGTGCTCCTCGGTGGCCTTGGTAGCAGCCTCTCGAATACCGGCCTTGGGATCCTTGTTGGAACCTCCGTTGGAGAAAGTAGGAAGAGCGCCCTTCTGGATCATGGGCTTGAATCCCCAGTCACCTCCATCACCGTACCGGAACTTGTAAGTCCAGAAGAACCAGCCGGCTCGAGCATTCTGGTTGAACGACTCAATCTGCACCTGTCCGTACTTGATGGCGAGCTGTTCTCGGTCCTCGCCTCCAGCCTTGGCCCAGGTCTCCTCGGAAAAGACACAAGAGAACTCTCCAACGATGGAATCGGCCTGAGCCTTGCCCACATTGAGGTAAGCGGGCACGTTGGCAATGTTCTGCTGGGGAGAGTTGCCCTTGTCGGACTCGGAAAAGGCCTTGTAGACGTGCGAATCAACAACAAAACCAGTGTTCTTGCCCTCGGGAAGCTTCTGGTTCTGCTCCTGGACCCACTCGTTCCACTGGGTAGGAGACCATCCGTCAGAGATGTAGACGGGGACATCGGGGTTCACCTTTCGAATCGCCTCGAGAGCTCGCAGGTAGTAGGAACCCTCCTTGGAGGTGGAAGCGTCGTAGACAGCCTCGTTGACAACCTCGATTCCAAGCACGTTATCGTAGGAAAGCACGTCCTTGGCGACCCACTGGAGCGCCTCAATGGCCAGCTTCTGATCGCTTCGAGAGTCCCAGAACTCCACCTTACCGGAAGAGGTACCAGAGTGAGCGTCTCCGTTGGCTCCTCCAGGAACAGCGTGCAGATCAATCAGAACAGCAATGTTGGCAGCTCGGGCCTTGTCGAGAACGTTGGTCTTGAAAATGGACCACGCGTTCTGGTACACAGACTGGTACTTGGCAAAGGGAGTGCCCTGAGTGTAAGCACCTCCGTTGATTGTCCAGTAGCCCATAGGCACTCGGATGGCGTTGGCACCCACAGACTGCAGGTACGAAAAGTCATCGTCGGACAGCCACGTGTTCCAGTGGTCCTCAAACTTCTTCTGGGCGCCATCAGCTCCCTGCTCCGCCACCAGGGCAGTAACAGCGTCGAGCTCAGCGTCGCCCTTGGCAGACTCAGGGAACATGTCGGGAGTCAGCCATTTCTCCAGAAGAAACATGGAGCCAATGTTGGGGCCGTGGTTGTTTCGCGACTGGAAGATGGTTCGGTCGTTGGGGCCCTCGTTGGGCTTGGACAGGTCAGCAGCAGCCACGGGGCCGACATTGTTGACCATGTCTCTGATTTTGTTTCCTAGACCCATGTTATCGGATTCAAAGTCGGGGATGAAAAGAGGGATGAGCGAAGGGTTGGGTTCGGGGATGGAAGCGGTGTAGGCGGTTGAGGTGGAAGTCTCAAGCTCAATTGAAGATGTGGAAGAAGTAGTAGTCTCGGAAATAACAGTGTCTGGGTTGCTACCGGTTAAGGTTGCGGTATATGCGGGTGCTGCGGATGCAGTAGCCGAACCTTGTTCAAGGGCTGAAATTAGGCCGGCGCTGCAGTCGACCGAAGAGGGAACTGCGTCTCGCTTTTGCACTGCACCGCTGAGGGCCACGCCGTTGAATGCAGGTAAGGGTTGGGGCAAAATGGTCACGTATCGCAGCGAGGGCGAGGGCTGGGGTTCGGGTTGCGAAACAGGCGTCTCAGACGCAGTCTCGAACACCGTCTCCACCACCGTAGAGTGAATCTCCACAGTCACTGCTGCAGAGGCGGCCAAAGAGGCCATAGACAAAAGAGAGAATTTCATAGTGAATGTGATGTGTGAAAATGTGTTTGTGTCGGATAGACAGTGAGTGTCGGATAGACAGTGAGTGTCGGATAGACAGTGAGTGTCGGATAGACAGTGGGTGTCGGATGGACTTGTGTGTGTCGGATGGACTTGTGTGTGTGTCGTAGAGACTGTATGTCGTAAAGACTGTGACTGTTGGTGTTTGTGTAAAGAGAGTGTGTTGAGACTGAGAAGTGAAGAATGTACCTCGTCGCCCCTCCTCTATATATACCTTTGGCATCTGTGTAATTTCCCCAGCCTGATCACATGGTTGCCTCACCAAACCTCACCAAAGTATGCCAAGCGAGCCAGCATCGTCGTTTCCCTGCATCGATGCACGCTGGCTCGACGCTCGGGATCCTCTACCGAAACCCAATCTGTGCTTATTGTCGTCTGCTTTGGTCCATATTTTCTAGCCGTTTGCTTTTCTGATACACGTTTTTTCCCCGTTTTTCCTGCTTTGATCGAGTCCCAACCAGCCCCCTCATGACTTTATGCGGTGTTGTGCATGTCAGACGCACGATACTCATTGATTAGACCTTATCTGAATACCGACGATCCAGCCCAGGGTCTTTGCACACCGCGTCAGGCTGGAAAACAACAGGGGTGTCGCATCTGAAACTGTCAGAAAACAGATGCTCCAGATCAGCATCATCAGCTGGACAGGTACACAGATGCACTGACACAGATGTACCGTATCGCTGTGGCATGACGATATTATGCAGGCTTGCACCCTCCATCTTCATGATAATTAAAATAATGTGATAATAATACCCTCCGTATTTTTTCACCGTTGAACTAATTAACCCAGACTTCGAGAGAGGCCCTGAGACTTGTAATACTCCCCCTGTAGTCCCTTACACAAAACCCTTACTTCCTCAGCCCGCCGTTACTGCCAAAAATACATGTCCTCTTTCAAGCCCATTTGCAACCAGCCCCATAGTCAGCCCAGCGGCCACACCATAACCCTAACCGGAAAACCCTAACCTGGGCTGTCCAAAGTGTGCACAACCCTAACCCGCTCTCTTTTGCTTACCCCTGGACCATAACCCCCGACCCTAACCCCGCCCCTAACCTGAACCTCATCGCCAACTTTATTTGCCACATTTTTGTATTTCTCTTGAAGTGATTAAGAAAAAAAAAATTGCTGCACCTATTGGAGCATTTTTGGAGGTATTCTCAGTTGTAGAACACAACTATCGTACTGTTACATTTGACAACACTACCCTAGACCACAACCATCCTAACCCCTTATCCAATCCGGAACCTGTCTAGCCCGATTTCCTAATCTGACCTAATCCTAACCCTGGCCCTTGCCGCCACATGCACGATTGCGATCAAAGTTTATTTTTTTGTACCAGGCTGCTTGACACCTTACATCTTCAACCGGTCTATTGTTCAGCCCTATTTCGACAGCTGAAGACCCTGCGTTTGAACAAAGACGAATCTACCCCGCGAATAGCGTCTATCGATCTATCTCGCCCTTACTATACCCTCTGACGTCAATCCGCATGAAGAATGATAGCCCTTCTGGCCGCCATGGTGGGTCTTCTGACTCAAGACATCAAAGAGTACCGTCGGCTAAGCAAACTGGAGAAGGAGCGCAAGAAGGAGGCGAAGCGTCTTGGTCAGACGACTACGACTACTCCTCGGACTCGTCGCTCGAGGATTCGGAGAGCGAGGACTTCGGAGAGTATGACTCTGGTGGACGACCAATCGACTCTGCAGGCAACAGAGACAGCGGAGACTCGGATGTAGAGCCCGAGTATCTTGAAGAAGACGATTATGATGGATGGGTATACCGAGGCGTGGATGAAACGGCTCCTGAGATAGTTGACAGTGATGAAGATGTGCTTGTTGAGACGATTCCTGTCAAGAATGATGAAGAGGAGGGAGAGCCGGCTCGGGGCGTGCCGAGTGAGGGTGTGCCACATCAGGGTGTCCCGGTTCCGCTTCCGCTTCGGTCAGTGCCATACACTGGTTTCCCGCTTGGGGGAGTCCCGACTATGAGCCCCCCGGACCAGAGAGCCCCGTACGAGGGACCCCCCGAGGAAGCGCAGTATGATTCTGGATACAGTTTCTCTGGAGGCCGACGGCCTCATGGAGACGTTCATGTTGGTGATCAGAAATATCTGCAGTATCGAGATACACACTATGGTTTTCGACGAGATCTCAAGATTCGAATGGCTTCTCGAGATATCAAAGATGTGATCAATATGCCTCGGGATATGGTGAAACAAGCAGCCTATCAACGGCAGACCAAATACTCGGGCAGTCGATACCACATTTTCAACCAGATGGAGATGGACAAGAGGCGACGTGTGGTGGGCCGGTTTCTGAGTGAGAAGGAAAGGGTGACCAAGGTCAGAAACTACGTGGGACCCAACATTTACTCGTGTGTGGACGGAAAGCATCATACCAAGAGCGATCCCAGCACTTGGTTGCCGTACGCTGCAGATGACTTTTTGGCGGAAGTGTTGGAACGCACAAAGTTCCATCGAACAATTTCTTGTTCGACTGCTGATGATATTCCTTCACCTGCGCGTTCAGATGCTCTTCCAGATTCAGATCTACTCAAGGCGATTCACCGGTACGCTTCAGGATGGGCCCACAAGAATTATCCCTTGTTGGTCAACCAGTTGGATGAGTCGGCCTTGCTGGGTATTGGTGTTCTTGTTGAGGAGACTATCGCGAAGCAGCTTGGCGACAAAACTGAGCTTCTTTACGCTGTTTACGATAAGGAGGGGAAGAAGAGTAGAGTGGATCAAGCCGAGTCGCAGGTGGAGCAAGCCGAGTCGGAGGTGGAGCAAGCGGAGTCGGAGGTGGAGCAAGCCGAGTCAGAGGTGGTTGAATCAGATAGTTCGTGATTCATGTGAGTTACAGAGATTGTTTATTGTTTATATCTTATATATTTATTGTGTTTATGCGGGGAGTGTAGATGAGCTGAATTGTGGTTTTAGTTAGTTAGATTTGTCGTTATTTCGCCGTTCAAAATGCTTTTTTGTTTTGTCGCATTTTGCATTTCTTATAAATAGTCGATTTTTAGTTAAGCGATAGTTGAGCTTAAAGTGTGGTTTTGTTCACCGTGGTCTAGGACGAATACCTCAACCTCATGCAAACGTCGTCCCCATGAACAACATGTTCTCCATGGAGCTCAGGGTTGGCAGGACGGCCTTTTTGGTACATGTGAAACTCGTCCGGCGCAGACTGGTCTTTGTGTAACACGTGCACCAGCAGCTGGAACTCGTCCGGCAACGAGTACTCCGCTGTTCCGTTGGGGCTCGTGACACAGATGCGATTGTGATTTCCGGTTTGTACCGAAAAGTTCATGTCGAAAGAGGTGATGAAAGAGATGTGGTGGCGACGATTCAGACGGTTCAGACGGTTCAGGCGATTCAGGCGATTCAGGCGATTCAGACGATTATCTTGATGGCACTTTTCTCTTTCTTTTGGCACTGTGCCTATTTCTGTCTTGTTCTTGTCGCGCTCTTGTTAGAATCACTAATTAATTAAATAAATATAAACGTTTTGGGCTTCCCCACTTTTGAAAAAGGAAAAGTGTCTTGCAAGTGTCTTTGCAGCAAACGTCCGTTATCCGGACAGGGTATGGAAAAACACGTTGTGGGTCCAGTGTCTTAGAAGACGATTTGAGACACTTGATGATATATGTGCGCCGACAGATTGAGCAACACGTTACATTCGACTCCCTGTTATTTGGTACGACTCCGGTACGACTACGGTGGGTACGGTACATACGATACGGTCCGGTACTGTACGAGTACGCCACTCCACTTCCCCACTCATTAGTGTCCGGCTAACGAAGTAGCTGCTCAAAATAAATATTGAATCTAAATATTACGTATCGGCTGTGCTTAGGAGTTATTAGGTGAGATGAGTAATAGTGAGTAGTGGGTAGAGGGATTAGTAAGTAGTGGGATGAGTAAGTAGGGGGTAGAGTGAAATTGATGCTGTTTTTCAATCTGCAGAGAGTCACGATACTCGGTCGTTGATTCGCCACCCACCTACACTTTCACCCTCCTCCACCCTCCTCCACCCTCCTCCACCCGTCACCCCTAATCACATCTAGAACCCTAGATCATAATACTCCTTTTCCTCTTCCTCTCTTCCGTCCCTCGTCTGCCCCCTTCTGTCTAATTCTTCACAAAAGCAGGAGGAGGATGGGAGGGAGGCTCGTACTGGTCCATCTCAATGTTGGAATGTCCCGGAGGAGGTCCAGGAGGAGGTCCATAAGCATCATTCGACGTGTACCCTCCCTGCTGGCCGGAGTAGCCCGCATCGCCGTTGTGAGTGTTGATGAAGTTGCCCGACTGATCATAGTAGCCCGCAGCAGTAGGGTCGTTGTTGGCGTTGGGGTTGTAGGGAGGAGCAGCTTGCGACTGGTACTGCTGCTCCGACTGGTGGTATGTCGGGGGCACGATCCACGACGTGCCACTGATGGGCTGCTGGCCTCGGTTGAGACGCCGCTTGTTTGTGGTACAAACGAGCAGAAAGGAAATGAGAAAGACTCCGATAATCAGGGCCAACAGAATCCATCGTCCCCAGCTGTTCCATCCCGAGTTGCCGCCACAGCCCCAGCCGTAGCAGTCTCCTCCGTAGTATTGCCGTTTTTCCAAGTGTAGCGACGGCATGTGTGTAGTGTGTAATCCGCAAAGTTGTGCTTGTGAAGTTCGGTTACTTCTCGCCGTCAAAAGTACTGACGAGGCTGTGGTGTTTTCAGACAATGACAGACATGCATGCATGCAGCCCGCCAGGGTGTGTGAGGGTTAGGGTTGGAGAAGTTGAGGGTTGTGGGAGCCATGCATGTATGAGCCGCGCCAGCCGTATGCGAGAGTAACGAAGAGGCTGGTGCAGCGCGATAATTTTGTGTGCATGTACGAATTTGACGAGGCAATTTGGGGCTGAAATTTGGATACAAAAGTGACCAAGCAAATACACAGATAAAAAACCTCCTTTCCTCACGTGACTTTCTGGTCCGTCGGCAATTCTTTTCACACCCTCTTTGTACTTGTTTGCGTCTTTATAGTCCGCTTCTATTTTTATTAATTGTACAGTAAGTTGGTGGCGAGGTTAAGATTTGGAGTTAGTGAGAGTGAAAGAAAAAGGTGGAAAATACGTTAGAAAATTGTGGGAAAAAAAAGTGGAAAGTGGGGGGGAGTAAGGGTGCAATATTCCGCGTGAAATACAACACTTTTTCACATGTATGTTACCCCTGCCCACTCGGACCCACGTTCACGTCAAACGTCAAGAAATCTCCACATTCTGGCTGCGTTTCTAGACGCATGGAAAAAGACCGGATGTGCATTGACATGATCGATAGTGGCAAGTGGCAAGGAAAGCAAAAAGCAAAAAAAGTGAAAAGTGGAGGAAAATAATGGGCTAAATTCAAAATAGGGGCAAGCAAAAATCGCAATAGACAATAGACAATACGACCGAGACAATGAGAGAACAATGAAAGACGGCAAGTTTCCGGCAAGTCTCCGACGACAAGTTTCCGACGACAAGTTTCCGAAGGGGACTTCTTCTGAACGAGACTCAACTACTGCTACCGTAGATACAGGTATGCGACAAAATAATATTACTGAATCAAAAAGGCAAGCTGACTCTCCAGCTCACATTATCCTCCTCCTTCCTCCTCTCCTCCCCTCTCTATAATACTCTACTTGGGAACCAAATGGTCATCGTCATCGGAATGCAAAACGTCTCGGCCAGCAGGCTGCATGGGCGAGTTGCCGTGGGCGTTGGCCGGGTCGGCAAACGGCGACAAATGAGAATCGTCCGCCGTGGGAGGACGCTTCTCCAGATTGTCCATCTCCACAGGACTGGTGGAGTAACCCTTGACAGGGTACCCCTCGTTGCCTCCGGGGAAAGTCGCCGACTCCATGAATGAGTTGCGCTCAGACTTGTAGACTCGGTCCGTATTGGGATCGCTGTACTCGTCGGTGGGCGGGTGATCATAGCCGGGCTTTTCTCGTGCAGAAGTGCCGTAGTTGGCCGTGGTCTCGGAAACAATGGTGTCCACATCCTGGCCCTCCAGGTAGTCGAACTCGCCTGCCCACCACATTTCTCGCACAATATCAATGTCCATGGGGAACCACGATCGATGCACACACTTGCCCAGCAGACGAGGCAGAATGCAAACAATGATCATGAGCAGCAGGCACGTCCAAAAGTTGAGCGCACCGTACAAATGCTGGGCCGTCTTGTAGAAGAGCTGTGACGCAGTGAACTGAGTGTAAATACCGGTCCAAGCAAACACCAGCGCTGACGAAATCCAACAAACAATCAAAAACGGCTTGGACCATTGGTACATGTTGATCTGCACGTAAATGTTACAAGCAATCATGGACGCGGTACCGGCGTACGCTCCGTAGGCCTCTCGGTAGTTGATTTCTCTACCCACATTGGTGGTCACGTGGCCCTTGTAGAAGGTCAGGTACGTGAAAAAGTAACAAATGACCGACTGGAACAGACCGTCCAGCATGTAGCCCCAGAACTTCCACTGCGTCCACTCGAGCCGCAAAATACCTCGTCGGTACAGCTGAGGAGCGGCAATGGAAATCTGCCAACTCACGTCCTGGTCGAAAATACCCAAAAGAATGACGGGCAGCGAAGTGAAGGCCAGGTTAAACAGCGTAATATACGTGTAATCAAACAACATAACACCATCCATGGCCGTGTGTACCTGATACCAGAAAATCGTCATGGCAAACACGATATTCTTATAGAACAGGTTGGCGGTCAGCTCGGCAATTCGTCGGTAGCCCCATCGGCCGTGCACCAGCAGCAGCTTGTTGAGGAACCGGAACTGGCCAATTCCGTAATCCGAAGACATGACGGCCTGTCGACCCTCCACTCCTGCAATACCCACACCAACATCGGCCTCCTGGATCATAGACACATCGTTGGCTCCATCTCCAATAGCCAGAGTCATGACATCCAGCGACTTTTTCACCAAAGAAACAACAGACGCCTTTTGGGCGGGAGAAACTCGACAACACAGCACAGACTTGCAGTTTTTACACAGCAGCAGAAACTTGATTCTCAGAGGTTCCGAAAGAGCCACCGTCAACGCATCACCGTCAATCACCACTGCTGCATTGTTTTTAGGGGGAGAATGGTCCTTCTTCGCCGCCTTGAGTGCCTCCTTGCTCGTATCAATCTGATACTTGGCGGCATAGTCGTCCAACATGGCGCCCACAGACTCCACCGTGGGATTCTTGATCTGAATCGTGATCAGCTCCATACTGTTGTCCAACAGGTTACACGAGTAACCAATGTTGACAGCAGTCTCCACCTTGTCTCCTGTCAGAACCCACAGCTTGATACCGGCCATGGCTAGCAAAGCAATAGAGTCGGGCACTCCCACCTGCAGACGGTCCTCAATGGCCGTTCCACCCAATAGTCGCAGATCCCGCTCAATCTGCTCCGCCACAGCGTCCATCTTGTCCTCTCGGTTCTCGATGGCTCGAGCAGCCTCGGAATGTAGACTGTACCACTGCTCGTACTCCTTCTCGGAGATTTCTCGGTGAGCCAGACACAGAGTTCGAAGACCCTCGTTGGCGTACCGGTCGAGGTCTCGAGCAGTCTCGTCCACAAGCTCGGACTCGTTAATTTGTCGGTTGAGCCGGCCCAGAATCACAGAGTCGGCTCCCTTACACAGCAGAACAATCTTGCCGGAATCGGGAAGCCGCACAATGGTGGACATTCGCTTTCGAGTCGAGTTGAACTCCAGCATGGCCAGAATATCGTACTCGATTCGCTCGCCCTGGACATCGACCACCACTGACTTTCGCGTTCGCTCAATCACGGTGAAACCAAGGTCTCGAGCAGTCGAAACAAGAGCAGCCTCATCGGGAGACTGCGCCTTGAACACCAGCACTCCGTCATCATCAAACTCGGGAAGGACAGAGTGACACAGCGCCAGAGCCAGCAGAAAGTAGCGAACATGCTTCTGCTGGTCGGGACCAGAAGCGCCATCGAGATCCCGAATAATGTCGGAAGACACAAACGTCGGCTCGGAAATAATGTACGGGTTGTGGTACACCTTGGCCATCTCCTGGGCCATCAATTGCCGGTCATTGGCAATATCCTGCTCCATCTCCACCTTGAGAGTATCAGTGTTTGCTCCCTGACGCTTTCGCAAGCCCAGCATGGCCTCGGTGAAGACCTTTCCGTACGACTTGCCGCCAATGGTGCACTGCTTGAACTCCATAACGTTCTGTGTCAGCGTTCCAGTCTTGTCACTGAAAATGTACTCAATCTGGCCCAGATCGTCGGAAATACTCCAACTCTTGGGCGTGCAGGGATAGTCCAAAGGCTCGTAGTACATGTCGATATCGTTGTAGATGAAAAACGCATGGCACGTTTTCACAATCTCAATAGAAATGTACAGAGAAATGGGCACCAGGGACTGCAAGACAATAAGGAACGTGAAGAAGGTAACCAGACCACCAACGGCATAAGTGCCTCCAACAATACCAAACTCGAAAAAGTGGTCGGAAGTGTCGTTCCTTCTGAAATGTTGTGATTGTACTGCTGCAGCAACAATAGACAGAACGGCCAAAAGCACCACGTTGGACCACACGTTGATGTTGAGCTCTCGGGTCATTCGCGATCGCTTGGCGGGAGTCTCGCCAGTGTTGAGCACAATCTTAGTGTCGTCTCCAGTGAAAACAACAATACCCATCACCCATCGAGTGTTTCGAAGAGCACAGCCTCGAAGCAACAGGTTGTTGGAGTTGATGGGCTCCGTGTGCTCCGTGGGAACTCCTCCATTGTTGGATCGCCACTTGAGAACTCCATTGTAAGAGTACATGTTGGCGTGGGGAGGCTCGGACATGACCTCGAAATGAGATCGCTCGAAATCAGAGGCGTGACGAATGTTTTTGGAGGCAGAAAGAGCCTGTCGAACCTTCAGATTCGTCTCACCATCCAGGTTTCGAGTCTCAATGTAACAGGCTCCATCGTCGTCTGAAGTGGACAGGACGACGATATCAGCGGGCACCTCGTCATCAGACATGACTCGCACAATATCTCCAACGTTGACCTGTTTCCAGTACTTCTTTCGGAACTTGGCCACTCCCTGAGGTCGCTCATTGTAGTCGATAACAGTGGGATCGTCCGAGGGAGCCTTGCCGTCACGGAGCTCAGTGCTAGCTCGAAGAGTTCGCGAGTCACCACCTGCAGGGCCCTCGCCAAAGTCGCCAGAGAAGCGCACAGACGACCGTCGCTGCTCATGAAGGTCAAAATCGTCAGAGGGACGACGACCCAGGTCCACAGAAGTGACGTTTCGTCCAACATCAGATCGTCGACCGATTCGAGATCGGCGGGCATCGGAAGACATTCGAGCGGTGATGACAGTGGTGTTGGACAGCACTCTGTGCAGCTCGGCCTCCTTTTCCTTAGACTCGGCTCGTCGCTGCTTGGGCATGAACAGACGCACAAATGCTCGTCCCTTGGGGCCCCAGAAACGCGAGTTGGCCTTCTTGAACCGTCGCCATAGTCCCACGTCGTCCTCCTCGACGTTGGGGTTGTCCAGACCGTCCAGCACACGGGTCACACAGTTGTTGACCTCCATGTCGAGAATCTGCCGTCGGTAGTCCTCGATGGCATCCTTGATGGCGGTCAGCACCACAATGACAATGATGGGCACGGCGGCCAGACCGGCGGACTGCACTCCGAAAATGGAGAAGGCTGACAGAATGGCAATCAGCAGGAAATAAATATTGGCCACATTGTGGAACTGGTAAAAGAGGTTTTTCGGCACAAAGGTGATGGGCGTGTACTTTGTGGTTCGGATTTTGTTTCGCACATAGTGCATGATCGGGTTGCCGGTCTTGGGGTCCTTGAGCTCGGCCGGCAACGGCTCATTGAAGTATACGGTTCGCGAGGGGCCCTGGGCCTCGTCGGTGATCTCCTTGGTGTTGTCCACCTCTACCCGTTCAGGGTATACGAGTTTTTGAAACAGCGATCGACGTCGGTTGACCGAGTGGGTGCGGCGTTGGGTGCCGAATCGGTGTCGCTTGGACTGTGTGGTGTCAATGTTGGATCCCACATTTTGGAGCGGCGGTACGCTATCGGCTTGCTCTGCGAGCTCAGCTGGGTTAGTAAGGGCGGCAGCGAGTGGTTGTAGAACGACAAACGCGTCACGAGTGTCCTGATGAGCACAGCACCTTGTAACAGTAACATCACAGGAACTGTCGTAGGAGCAATAACAAAAGAGCTGTCGTAGGAGCAACAATACAGAATTGCCGTGAGAACACAACTGCCATGAGAACACAACTGCCATGAGAACACAACTGTCATGAGAACACAACTGTCATGAGAACACAACTGTCATGAGAGGAAACATGCCACAGTATCATGCCTGGACAATTTTAAGCCATCACCAACACAAAACAAGATAAGAACGAGTGTAAAAAAGGAGGAATGCAAATCGAGTCTAGATGTGAAATTGTACATCAGTCAGTGAGACTTCACCAGTGTCGTAATATCGTGGGTGAGGTCGAGAGGCGTAACTCCACCATCAATTTGGTATTGTACCGTCCATGCCGTATAGTCCTCCAGTGCCGTTTGTCAGTATCGTGAGTCGCAAACAAGTCGAGTCTTGTCAAACCGTTCTGTTTGTGTCCCAGTTCTCCCCCTGTGTGTCCAGCTCCTCCCCCTGAGTGTCCATTTCATCCCCCTGTGTGTCCACTTCCTCCCCTGAGCGCCCCATTGGTGTCCATCGGTGTAGACCCGCAACCCCTATACTCACCGTCAGTACTGGCCCTCATGTCTAACAAGTGTCAGATTATGCAAGAGAGGAAAAGGGCGTGTGTTGTTCTTGTCTATCGACTGCCTGTGGTGGAGTGGTGAAGTTGGCTTTTTTTCTGCTTTGCGCTGCAACCGAGACAGATGCGCTGCGTGTTCAGAGAGCCTCGAGACTGTTGGTACAAGCGGCGATGGACAAGAGTGAGCCTTTTTCCGGGATACGCTTCTTGGCCCTGCCGAATTATAATTTAGAATTGCGGTGTTTACAACGGTCCCAGCAACAACAAAGAAGACAGGTGGGATGCGATGAGCCGGAATCTGGCAGGTGTGCAAATACCGACTTTTTTGGGGCCAACGCAGTCCAGACCGGCGTTCTAAGCTCCCCTCCGTGTGCCAGGGGCAACTATATTGGCCTTGCACGAATATAGCACAGCCTCGTCTCTTCGCCCTCTATTTTTCCACTCTACCAGATGTAAGCTTCTTTTGTTTTGGCTTAGTTTAGTGGGTGGTAGCGGTACGACTACGACGGCGATAAATAGTACGGTAGGCGTACCGGTGGGGCGTATTATGGCGAGCCGGTGATGCCTGAATGGCTTGCCAACAGACACAGGCACTTGTTTACTCGTGCGGGTACGAGTACGATACTCACACTGGATCTTTTGCTGTACTCGTACTCTGCATATCACCACTCACCACTGCAAATTCTAAATTTCCAACCAAATCCCGAACCAGTCCAAATCGGCGCAAAAAAACAAGCTAGGGTCGCGGAAAAACGTGCCAGTAGTTTTTCGCCCGACAATCGGTCGAGGTGCGCTTTTTCACCTTCTCCGCCCGTCCCCAGCACCCCTTCTCAACACCCCCTCCAGCCCGCATCTTCCATTTACTCGGCTCTAATTGCAAACTGGCTTTTTTTCCATGCAGGCTTCTGCCGCAAACATTCGGGCGCGGAATGTGGTGTGTAGAGAACCATGCAGCTTGTGGAATGTACGGGACGAAAAAAACGAACCGCCCCGCAACCTCAACTAGCGGTTCCTGGTAGCGCTGCGATACACGGTCACACAGAAGCCGGTTTTATGCATGGTGCTAAACACCGCGTGGCGTCCGGGCTAATTCGCGCACTTAGTGTCACTATAAAGGGTACGTTATTTGAACTAAACGAGACAAGGCATGAGACCAAGTCGAATGCTGAATGATGAGTGATCATGTACCAGCACACGTGGTGTCTGATACTGTATGCGTATTTTGCCATGATAGGAACGGTTGTACTCGTCCCGTGCCGTCCCGTGCCGTACTCGCACCGTACAGTGTTGTGTTGCCATCGGTTGGTCGCCCCTTTTTCTCCTGACTAATTTGATAATTTTCTTACCGTAAAACGTGGGGCTCAAACCATGGTTGAACAAGGGCTGACCAAGGCGGCTCAATAAACTCCCCATTTAGAGTGCATAATAATGGCCACGGACGACCTGAAGATGAACTTTCACCGTCGACCATTGTCCTGTACAAATACCGACCCTGGTCCGCCAGCAGACATCGGAAGATCGGAGGTAATCTGGCTCGTAAAAGTCCCGATCTGACAGGTGGATGACGTCTGACGTTTGACGTTTGGTCCTGGGGCGTGCGCATGAGCAGAACTGGGATGCAGCCAGGGAAGCAGCCAAAATGACGAGTTGGGAAATGACGAGTTGGGAAATGAAGAAAAAAAAAAAAAAAAAAAAAAAAAAAAAAACACCCCGTTCCGTATTGTCGGCCCGTGTACAACATTGAGCGTCGGTAGCTGCTCGTATTGAGATGAAAGCGGCATAGAACATCCCATTAAAAGTTGCCCCGTCTAAACATGCATTTCTCCTCACCCGCATTACTCTATGCTCGTATTTTCCCACTCCCAACCTGACGATGTTATTGGGTGGACGACGGGGAACGCTGGAACGACGCGGGAAAGGTGAAACGCTGGAAACAGAAAAAGACGAACAACCAACACCAATACCACACTCTCCACCCACTCACCCACCAGCCTACACCTCCACTTGTCCACCCCATAGTACTCCCCTATTCCCTCTCCGTATTGCCGTTAATTGCTCCCGACTCGTGCTGCAAGAGACCCACGTTTTTTATAATTTTCCAGTTTTTGATTTTTTCCCTCCAAATTTTAATCAGAAACGTGCAAGCGAAAACAGCCGACAGAGACACGGTACAGACATTCCGAAAAGTGCATTTTGTAGAGAATCGCCGGCATAGTAGTTTCGTACAGTCATATTCCCCCAATCCCCTTTTTTACACCCCGTTTGAAACAACCTACAGTAGCACCTCTCGGTACCACCCTCTAACCTCTAACCTCTCACATCTAACCTCTAAACGACCTATGAAGTCTGTCAAGAGCTCAACAGACCAAGAAACCTCCACCAAACGGTTAAAAGACAAGATGAAAACATAAAAACAACCCTTGCAAAGTGGCAATTCCCTCAAGTTTCTCCATCTTTATCCACATTTCTCCTCCTCTACTCCAATCACGTTTTCGCTAGCCCCACGTTTAGAGAGAGTCGCTCGTACCCTATTGCACTCGTACCGTACCGTACAACCTCGGGCACGTTTACAGCTCTTCTGCACCACCATCTTTCCACAAGAGGAAACGCCCATACTGCTGTGCTGCTCTTCTGCACTCTCCTCCACTCGTTTGACAGATGCAGCATGTCTTACAACGAGCGAGTGAGTGAACGACGTGCATGGGTGGAGTTTGGTCTGAGCAATCTCAAAATGTCAGAACAGAGGGCCTCACTGAGACAGTCACAGAACGGTAGTAAAGAAGGTATTCTAAAAAAATGCGACATTGGCAAAGCGAGAAAAAAACCAACGTATTCTTTAGTTTGGCCCTGCTTCTCTTTTTCCTCTCTCTCCCCCAACTCAACCCACCCTAACGTCCAACTTTACCGCAACTGCCTTTTACCACCAACTGAACGTGTCTTAGAATAGAGAGAAACGGTCAACGGTTTGGACAGGGGGGACGATACGAGTGCGAAAACCAAAACAGCCACCCTGACGAAATTGCTCAAGTGGGCCGTAAACTGCTCAACTGGCTGCCTCACCACCGCCAGCTCCTCCACCCGCATTTCTTTTTCTGTCATCTGATAACATGTACCAACATGTACCTACTTTTGACAGGTACGAGTCTCAATCACGGCTGCTGCAGTAACCACTGTGCTTCCCGAAACCCACTTTGCACTTCCATCATGTATGTCTTGCATTGAGAGACACATGAGATGGAGGGAGTGGCTTACACGAGTAGCCCACAAGAGTCGTTTGATAACAGTGGTGTGAGCGGTGAAGCCACTAATCACAAAAGGCACGGCTCCAACACGAACCCCCTACGGCGCCATCACTACCGTCTACGGCACCCCTACGGCCTACCCACCTCCCCTTCAGCTCCTAAACCTAGACCTGACGGCGGCTTTTTGCTTGGAGCTTGGGTCTGTTAAACGCAGGCGGTTCCTGAAACTTTGCTGCTCGCTGTCCACCGCCCAGCCCCGTCATTTATGACTCGTTATACATACGATTCGTATCCAAAGTGCGCGTGGAGGTGAGAGGTTGAGGTGAACATTTAGCAGTACCAGCACTAGTGCAAAAAGAGGCCATTCAACAAAGAGCACATACCGACTAATACAAACTCACAAGCCACCTCTCACCACAGTCACATGCGATTCAGACCACACCAGTTTGCAAAAGCAACGACCAGCAAGATAGGGGAAAGCTCGTTTGGGTAAAAGGTTCCGTAGATCAGCGGTGGGATAGAAAAAAGCTACCGGGCGGGATTTGCCGCTACTGACTCTGAAAAACGTCCTTCACAAGATAGCGAAGATCCCTCGCGGTTAATAGACTGTTAGAGTGCAGTGATATTGAATGATGGACGCCAGGGATCATAAACATGGGTTTTAACTAGACCCTTGAGCAGATTGTCTTTTATTATTTGTTGCAAATTCCAGATATAAGACAGTATAGGGGTGTTGGTTACTTTTTCCGAGAGAAAATATATGTCCACATTCCTCGGACGACTTTACTAATTAGGGCAGACAGGATTGAATTAATCCGAGGCTTTCCAAACCAGAGCACGTGGGGGGGAGAACCGTTTATCGGAACGATTCGCATGAAAAGACTACTTTGTGATAACCGAATTACCCCTTACTTATGCCGTCGGACCCACGTTGGTACCTGATTTCATGCAATATCTTTCCGCAGATCCGCTTGTCTGGCCAATCGGTGGACTACGGGCGATCATCCACGCAGATCACCGTGCCAACTTGCATGACCAGAGGTTATCCTCGTAGTAAGTTGACAGGAGCAGGAGTGAGTGGGTAGGTGCAAGTGTACGCTAGATCTGTTGATTTCTGTCGTGCAACTCTTCAGATGTACATTCCTTTCATCTCCTCGTCGGCTCACATATAGCATACAATGCAAACTCTCGTACCCTTCAGCAGCATACATAGGTCTATTAGCCGGGAAGCACGCTTAAAAGAGATAACTCTATGTGCAGTCTCGCACAGACAAAGAAAAGAAAGCTACTGTGGCTGTTATCGTTCATGCATTATCCAAGGTTGAGCGTGGTTCCACTTTGACACACATGGCCCCAGAGGTTCCTACAGCTGATAGGAAATGGAGATGATGGTGAGAAGGAGTATATCGAACCCGCTGAACACGACAATCAAGTCCCCTTTGTCATAAATCCCCTCCTTCGTTCTCCACCTCTTCCCCAAACCCCCGAGACGTCTTTCAAAACCTCAGACTCTTGTCAATCCTTGAGCTTGGCCGACGCAAACTCACCTTGCCGCTAACCAAGACAGATAGAGTCCTTTGTCAATTCGCTCGCCAATGTCGCAATCTTACAGCTGTTCGGGTCTAGGTTTGGGTGGAGGGTCCTGGGGAAAAACGCAAAGTGGACCGAGACGTAGGTACGGTGAGCAGTGTGCTCGGGTCCTCGACACTCCTCGAGAGTCTGTCTCGAAAAGAATATAAATACCGGTCCAATCTCCCTCTCATTTCCTCTCTCATCAGCAACAGCTTCTCTCTCTTCTCTCAGCTTCACTCTCACAGCTCTCCCCTCTCACTAATACAATGGTCGCCATCAAGAACATCGCTATCCTCGCCGCTGCCACCTCTGTGGTTGTCGCTGCCCCCGCTCCCGCCAACGCTGGCTTCCAGCGAATGGAGGTCCGACAGCTCGATGTCGCTGATGACCTCATCCAGATTGCCCAGACCTTCCTCAAGACCATCACCGGCACTCTCTCCGTCCTCACCAACTCCTCCGAGGACACCCAGCTGCAGAACCTCGAGAAGGCCCTGACCTCTCTCAACAAGCAGATCCCCGAGCTGGTCAAGGACATCCAGGACCTCAACCTGCCCGTCATCTCCGGTCTTGCTGGAACTCTTGGCTCCATCATTGTCAACCCCATCTTCAAGACCCTGGCTCTCATTGTCGAGACCATTGGTGCCACCATTGCTTCTCTGCCCGTTGACGCCTTCAACGTCTACACCAACCCCACCAAGATCTTCCAGACTCTTCTGACCAACATTGGCACTCTCGTTAACGCCTTCCAGAACATCTTCCACAACCTTGGCGATGCTCTTGGCTCTCTGAACTCTGCCACCTCTGCTCTTGGCTCCGAGATTTCTTCTCGACTTCCTCCTTCCACTGCCCAGTAAGCGTCTGGAGTCTCTCTCTACACTCTTGTTGCCGCACTGGATGCTGGCCCAACAGCTAATACTTTTTTCTTCCCCCTAACTCTTTAAGCTTCCATAACTATCTAAAAGAATCAAAATTTGGATTTCAATAAACGTCCGTGATTGTAAAAAAAAGTAGACTTCGAGGAACAAGGTTGCGGGAACTGCACCAGGCCACAACAGGCAATTTTCACGAAGATCGGTAGAAGATGAAAAAGTCGACATGCACCAACGATACGACCAATAAATAATAAACCGTTAAAACAACCCAAGAGGGATAAAACGCCGAACGAGGGCTGAACTGAAAAGCAGTGAAAGACGGACAAAAAAACTAACATAAAAACTAACATAAAAACAAAAAAAAAAACGAAAAAAAAAAAAACTAAAGAAAACAGAACTCCAATGAATACCCCTTATCTCGCTAGCGTCCAAGATGACCCCCACAAACTCTGCAACTCACAACCTTCCTTCCTTCGCTATGAGTGGCTGTAGACAACCGTTGTCTCTGCTTTAAACCAGAGCTAAACGGTTATCAGCCCATCGTGTACCCTACTCCGTATTCCATCCAAATCACGTGATACAATACACTTACATTCCACCAAACACTCCTCTTTGGCTGTCTGTCATCCGATATCAGCAAATATTGCTCAAAAGTCGCCACAGTCATCCCACATGAGCAACGCACTGTGGAGGCCCAAAAGGTAGATAATCATTGCAAAGATCGGCAATCAGCAGACCTCTCGAAGCACTTCCCCCCGACTATCACCGTCTATCAATAGGTCCATCACTCCGGTGGGCTTTAAGCAGCCAATCAAGTTATATTGCGCAACAGTTAGGGTCTGCCTCGAGAGCTCCGGACAGAGAGTACGAGCACATCAACGATTAACATGATTAACATTTTGGTCATTTGCCAATAATCGTGGAAGAAAAGATTTTCACCACTAATCGAAACTGTGTAGTTATACGGTCTACAGAGTCGTTGTCGCACGTACCTGAGTGTATGTCAATGTGCGGTGTACTGTACCTGAATGTACCTGAATGTATGTATGAAACGAGTATTATTTTGAAAAAGAAACGACGTGGGGAAAGGTGGGCTTTGAGCAGTTTTAACCGATGATGACAATTCAGACGATTCTCACGCTTCTTTTGAAAAGCAAAATTTGCACGTTTCTCTTGGAAGCAAAAAAAGAAAAACTTGCAAAAATAAAATAATAAATAAAAAGGTTGCTCAACTAGACTTCCGAGTGCTGTCACGTGAGTGTCGATCGGTGGTTCCAATGGACAGACTATCTGGTAGAGATCGGAAAAAAAGGAAAATCGGGAAAATACGGGTTTACGACGGTGGTTTGTTTTCCAGTGCCTTCCATATTGGTACATCGTCCGTCCAAACATTCAGTTTGCAACTCTTTGTCTCAACATGACCAAAGGGGTAATTTTGTCATCATCGTCAATCCTCAGACGACGAAAATTGGTCACCAGTACTTCATGAGCAACTGTTCGATGGCTGATCGACGTTGGTCTTTGTCAGCAGTTGATGCCTAGTTTTGAAGATGTGTCCAGTCTCAACAGAAGCCCATGAGGGCTCGAACAAGTGCTGTAGATTCAAAAGCAGGACAAATGGTATGGAATGTGTTTACCGTAAAAACAAAACATGAAACAATCGTCTATTTTCACATGTATGAGTACTGTATGGCCTACAGTACAGTGTACCAATACGCAGTCTCTAAAACGCCTGACTCAGTGACGCCTCAAAACTAAATAGGGGCTATGCTTCTTTGTGTAAACGTTGGGCGGATTTTAGTGGCTTTGTGGTGGTCGTATTCGGCTCTAAGGTGAACCGAGGATGTTGGATGTGGTCCAATGTTTTCACTGGCTGAAGACAAAAGGACTTTTCGATGGCTTCACACGGACTTTTCGAGGCTACACACGGCCTCAATACTCCTACAGTTGATTGGTTGAGTAACTGCAGCCTTCTAGAATGTACTGTACCATGTTCTAATGTCATCTGAAAGGACCAAAAGACAGACACTCCTGAGGTTTTCTCAGAACACAAGATAATATACAGAGAGCTACATAAATCACTAATTACTGTACTGAGACTAGAAAGAAGTATATTTCGAAGCCGACTACTACCAGTAGAACCTCTTGTGCTCAGATTCTTTCGTTTTCTTGTTCATAACTACCTACCACTATTCACACTTGAGCAACGCAGGGAACTAGACATCCGTATAGCATCCCATAAGAGCTGTATCATTTTCTTGTCCATATAATCATGACTGCAGATGCATTGATTTGACTGATTGAACTACTCGTACGGCAGTACATTTGTGGTCTTCAAATACATCGTCAATACAAGATCTGAACGATCTATAATAAACACCCTCAAACAGACACAACTCAAGCCTAAAGCAGTTTCAGCGTCTCTATATTCCAATAAAAAGTACGAAAAACAGTTTGGTTCGCTCAACGCTCGTTTTAATCTCAAAAACTTCGATAGTTTTTTTTTATTCTAGATTATATAATCCGTCATCTGATTTTGTCGTCTCAAAAAGGCCGTTTTTTCAAGTCCGTCCGATATAGTGTAGGGGCTATCACATCACGCTCTCATGTTGAGAACCGTGGAGACCGGGGTTCGATTCCCCGTATCGGAGTTTACCTTTTTGCTGTCTTCCCAACAGTGTGTATTTTTCGTCTTTGAAAAATTTCACCGTTTTTCTTCTTTTTCTTTGTCAAATAAGGTTTAAATGACAGAATTTATTATTCAAACTCTAAAAGAAAACGTGTAGTGAAACGAAACATGCAAGGGATAAAAACGACAAAACAAATGATTTAGGATGCAAAAAAGGATGGCGACATCCGCAGGATTCGAACCTACGCGGGGAAACCCCAAGAGATTTCTAATCTCTCGCCTTAACCGCTCGGCCAGGATGCCAGATTTTTTGAGTCCAAATTTTGTGCTCCTGCAACTGTGCAGGGTGTTGCAAAAAAAATCCCTAGAATAAAAAAAAAACGCTGAAAATATTCGAGAAAACAGCTGTTTCACATCAGGATGGTGTTTATCAGGTGTTTTTGTGTACTGTGTAAAGATTTTGTGTCGTTTGAATCAGTTTTAATAGTTTTGGAGGGTGTTGTTTTCGTGTCCTTGAGGTGTCCTTTACGTGTTCTCAGGTTGAGTATAGTGCTGTGCTTGTAACGTAAAGTACCGGTAGCTATGTAATGAGATCAAGGGAAAACTGTGAAAGAAAAGATAAAGGAGAACTGCTCAAGTCCATGTCTCTTCATAATGATATTCTCGTCTACCTATTGTGTATCTGAGAGAGAAGTGGATTAAGCTACCGGTATTCAACACACTCAACCAAATGGATCTTATTGAGAAAAACAATGTAAGTACCGCACTTTATTGTACGATACTCGTCGGTACTTGATTTACCACCCAATCCACCTCCAAATCACGTGCCAGTATTACAGACAGTTCCTTATACTTTTCTGACAGTCCTTTATGACTTCAAGACACTGCAACTCCAAGAGACAGAAGAGAGAAAGGTCACTTGGAACAGGATCAAGTGAGCAATCTCGACAACCTGCTGACACCGCCATGTCGTTTGACAGCAAAAAGAAAGCCTGAGGGGCAAAAAAATATGGGCCCAACCGGGAATTGAACCCGGGACCTCTCGCAAATTGCTCAGGACACCCTAAGCGAGAATTATACCACTAAACCATCGGGCCGCAGATGATTTTGGAGAAAACGTGGCCACCACCCTCGGAATTTCGTTGAAAAAAATGCGCGACATTTCCGCGATTTGTGGACGTCTTGGAGATTCTGTGGTGGTTTCAAGTGATGATGTGACATGTGAACTTTGGAACTGTATACTTTTTCAAAGTGTATTTGGTCAGAAGGACTTGGCAGGTGTGGTTTGACATGTTTACGTAGGTGGAACGCGGAATTATGGACATGTTGGAGTGGGGATTAAGTATGTTATGTAATTTACTTGGAAAGAATGTAAAATACAAGAGGAGGGCACTTTATACCACGGAGTAGTGACATCAAATAGTAATGATTAACAACGGTATTATCCATTTTATCGTCTCCTTGTTGGAGAGCACAATGTTCATTGGTTTCATCTACAAGACACCACTTTTGAAGCAAGAAACCTCCAGGGGGAGTAGTGTACTGTAACAACCGTACCTTGAGTAAATTATTCGTCCAAATGAGTACTATTTCCCTTCCTGTCTTAGTTCCAATTCAACACTGTTCTTACTGTACTGTACTATTTAGAGTCAGACACATTCCAGATGACGATATCTATTCGATGATTGGTAGTCGGGATATACCACATACTCGTTGGCTAGTGATATTACGGTACGTACTACTCTACTGGCTGTATGTTCCTGCTTGTCGAAATCATAACATTGGCACTGGTTGTACCCCAAACCATACGGTATCCACTCATTATTTTTTTTAACTCAATTTTTCTCCCGCTTTTCAACCCCGCATCGATTTCACCAGCCCCGAAACTCATCTGCGGCCCGATGGTTTAGTGGTATAATTCTCGCTTAGGGTGTCCTAGGCAATTTGCGAGAGGTCCCGGGTTCAATTCCCGGTTGGGCCCATTCTTTTTGCTCTTCTTCTAAACGTCTTCATTTGGCTGGAATCGTGCGAGTATTTTTTGCAAGTCTCCGTATCGAGATGCTGAAGCGTACGAGGGGGTTTAAACAGTAACTGCAGGGTGCATATACTTTTGAGTGCCGGATACCTTTTCAGCACAGTTACAACGACTCAATCTTCAGTTCTCATCTACTCTCCCATGTAACCCGCTCACAGTATATACAAGTCTTCTTGGTTTCCCTCATCGACATAGCGTGTTATAAAGTTTAATCCGGTTAAAGTATGAATAGGCTTTTAACGCGATGAGAAAATCTAGGCTTGTTTTGCAAGTGAAGTATACTCGTATTTGGATCGTATCAGCTCGTGTTTCATTTTGTCCCATCTAAATAGATGCATGAAGATGTTCATTGCTCCACATCTTCCCTGCTACAAGTACATATTTTCAACTGCGGTGGGTTCCATGACAGTTGTTATTTACTATAGTGCTAATATGAAGACAGTATATCCTCAAAAACATGTTTTTAATACTCCGAAATAGTTGGACCCGGGCAAGACCTATAAATTACTGTGCTGACACATCAATAAATCACTGACCCACTTCCAAACCACCCCATTTATCAAGATACAGCACATTCCAGGTGTCCTTCCACTTTTCAATTTAAAGTTAAGGTTGAATCTTAGCCGTTTTTTACAAGTCTAAATTGCAAAAATATCTGCGAAACACATCTCAGGTCCCTTGGCCCAGTTGGTTAAGGCGTCGTGCTAATAAGAAATAGCAACTTTGCAACGCGAAGATCAGCAGTTCGATCCTGCTAGGGACCAATTCTTTTTGCCCCCAAGAGAACCCCCCGAGGAAAGTAGTTGAATGGAATTGACAATATATTTTTGTATTACACATTAAAGTAGCCTACGAATAGTTTCATCTAGCTCGTACGTGCTTTGCACTGGTGGAAGGGCTCTATATATGCGCTTTTTTCTCATACAATGCGCTTTTTTTTTATTCTAGGGAAATACATTAAAGCTACTTGAGAGCTTAGTCATCCAACCTCATTGCAAATACGCGCAAGTGTCCTCGGAGCAACAACTAGAGGACGTGGCGTAATGGTAGCGCATTGGATTTCGGTTCTTCTGAACGACGTCCTCCAAAGGCTGCGGGTTCGAGTCCTGTCGTCCTCTTCAACACAGCGTTCCAGCTGTATCTTTTTATATTCAATTCTTTTCTTTTTGATTACTTTGCCTCGTATAGGCGGAAATTGAACTCAAATGTGTGGTTGTTTTTTGGGTAGTAGAAATTGACCAACTTGTGTTTGTAGTTCAATAATTAGGCCTTTTCTGATTCGACTTGACAGATGAGCACACCATGGGACTTGCAAGATAATGTACTCGGTCCCGTCTGACTACCTCCAAGAAGTATCCATATGAGATTCACAGATACGCTCACTTCATACCCCAGTGGATGTGATAAAACATGTTTCCAAGTGATGAAGCTCACTCTGTTGTCTTGTTCCCAAACGATACTGTTCTCCCATATGACGTATACTAATTAGAGTAGCAAGGAAGTACTTGTATCCAGAGGACAATAATGACCTGTACTTGTACTGTACCCGTGTACATACACTCATACATATGGCCGATCTAATAAATATTCAGAAGAATAGGCGCTTTGGTACTTGTGTATTTGTGTACCGTACTACCGGTATATTTGTAGTGTCGGAAGGCAGGCATTCGTTCAATAAAGCTATCGGCAAGCTTATGCTAGAATTGCAATATAACTACTTACAGTACCGGTACAACAAGGGCGGTAAAGTATAGTAGGTGTACACGTACTCAAGTAGATGGCTGGCTGGGAAATGATGGGCAATGGTAATCAGCTACTCTTCTGGTACTACACATTCACCCTATAGTACGACGGACCGAGAGGGTACTATATGGCGACTTACAAGTGTATATCATTTGCCAGTTATATGACTAAAAAAGCACCGTGACACATCAACTCATCAATGTAGTTTTTTAAGTGTTGTTGCGTAATTACCCACCTCACCAACCACACCAGTCAACATCACCATTGAAAAACTGTCGATAGAAATAACAAAATCCCCACCTCTCTCATTCTCCAACACAAAAATACCTTCTCTTCTCTTATACATTCCTCAAATCCACTTATACACTCCACAAACACCCATTAAGACACTAATGAAAAATTGTAAAATAATGTAGAAACTTGCAAACAGAGTGTTTCCAAAAACCATCAAAACTATACCTTAACGAATATCCATAAAAACAAAACGGGTACCATTTGATAGCTAAACTCATACTTAACCATCTTCATTTACCCAATTTTTCATACCTATGTCCACACCCTCATTATTTGCCAAAATGCACTTTCATAATTTAAGTTATCACGTGACCTAGCCCCCCCTTCCCGGACTCCCAAAAAGACGCTGCTTAACGTGTTGATGTGGTGGCTCAATGGTAGAGCTTTCGACTCCAGTCAACTATGGTTGTAATCGAAGGGTTGCAGGTTCAATTCCTGTCCATGTCATGTTAATGGCAGTGGAGGAAAATAAGCCGGTTTGATCCCGGTAGCTTCTCAAAGCTGATCAACACATTTTTTTGAACCTCTTACAGTGTGAATTTTTTTTTCCCTCCCTCTTCCTTACAATACTCGTCCTCTGAACAGTCCTCTGAACAGTCCTCTGATCAGTCCTCATAATGTTGCTAAAATGCATGGTAAATATGCACCTCTTCACACACTCCAAACTCTGTCTTGTTCTCACCATGCTATCGTTTATAAGAAGCCGAGAACTAGGAGCGCTACCGCCGTGGGAGCTGAGGGAGGCTCTGTATGAAGAGTCTTTGAAAAACTACACGGCCGAGCCTCACGTGACCTTCCCGAAAGTGCACGTGGGCGCCGTCAATTCTCTATCGGTTGAAAACGTGGATCAGAGATACCTTCTTTCTGGTGGGGCTGATTCCAGTATCCGATTGTGGGATCTGGATTTGAGCGGGAAGAATGAGTGGAAAAGTCTCAATTCGGACGGTGTTCACTACTCGCAGCTGGCCTCAATTGACCGTCAAAAGGGCCACAAATACGGCGTTTCTCACGTACAGTGGTGGCCGCACGATTCGGGCCTGTTTGTAACCACGTCGTTTGACGGAACCGCCAAGGTGTGGGACACAAACTCGATGCAGGAGGCGTACAAGTTTGATTTGGGCACACGAATCTACAGCGCTGATATTAGCAGTGTTGGAGAGCATGCCATGGTTGCCACGGCAGCAGATCATCCGTATGTGCGTTTGTTGGATTTGCGAACCACAGCAGCAGCTCAGATTCTAAAAGGTCACAATGGACAGGTTTTGACGACAAAATGGTCGCCTACACACGGATCTCTGATTGCTACGGGAGGCTCAGATGGAAGTGTACGGTTGTGGGACGTTCGAAGAAGTGATTCGTGTGTGCTCATGTTGGACCATACTTTGACGCCTACAGCTCAAGCCAATCCGCTCAGAAGAGGCGTGGATAAACGTCTGAGTCATCCTAGAGCACATAGAGCTGCTGCCAACGGTCTCTGTTGGATGCCCGACGGTGCCACTTTGTTGTCTTTTGGCAATGACGAAAAGCTGCGATTGTGGGACTTGTTGCCGTCTGAGGGAATGAACAAGCTGGTCAACTATGGTCCTTTCCTGAGGAACAAGTTTCTGCAGACCATCAATCCCTGTCTCATGTTCCAGAACCATCAGACTCATAAAGTAATGGTACCTAGTGACTCGGGCGAGATTTTCATGTACCAGGTGGAAGATGGAAAAATGGTGTGTCGGCTGAGTAGAGGACATGATGTCCCTAGATCCGCGTGTGTTGCAGCTAGAGGAGAGGGGTATGAGGATTACTTTTCGGGATCGTTGGATGGAAAGATTACGAGATGGTCGCCGCATTATGAAAGACCCACACAGGTGGTGGAGGAGAAGAAAAAGAGGACCGTGTTGGATGATATTCATGATGAGATGGAGGGAAGAGCACGGACATGAAGAGCGTACATTGCTGAGCGTACACTTCTGAGCGTACACTGCTGAGCGCAGCGAAGTAATGTAGCGTTTCATGTGCGAGGGAATGAGACAGTCGGCAAATTGTACGGATTAGGACTTTACACTGCGCCGGATATCAGGAGGTGGTATAAGGCAATGTCTTACTGCAAAGGCACGTGTCACGCTCACTCATGCAGCGAAGGAATGACACTCACTCAACAGACAAGTCGAGGCAGTATAGGTATCACTAGAGTACTATGTGAACCCATCAAATTCCTACTATAACTATAAGGGAATCCACATCAGATGTTGTGACTCGGCTCATTCCATCACAATAACGGTACTGTACAGCACTACCACTATAGCTCAAAACACAACCATACTAACATCTTAATACATCATATAGCAATAGTGAGGGACGCCGTGAAAATTGTGAAATGTATACAACCGTCACCGACAAGAACAGAAGCAATGGTGTTCGAAAGCCCACACTGACGTCAACAGAAATGACTCACTCTACAGTACGTACTCTACTTGCACTCTTCTCTACCTAGCTCTCTACCACGAGCTACCGGTATCACTCGCTCACGATACTCTCTCAATACAAATACAATAAATTACATGACCATCTAAATCAACGTGGTCTTGACCTTAACCAGTCCTCCTCGGTACCGTCTCAAACTCTTTTGTTTGGCCGACGTGTGTTGCAAACGTCTGTATGCCTCTTGAACATGACAAGCGAGAATCGGACGTGCCTCTTCGTCTGGGCCGTCAAACAGCGAGTGTGACATTTTCTGTTTTTTCCGCGGTTGGTCTCCGTTGGACCGTTCCACCTCCTCCTGCTCTTCCTTGACTTTAAGAGCCTCTTCAGTGATACTCGCGATAATCTCAAACGTCAAAAAACCCAGAATATCGATAATATCGTCGTGTGGCCGTGTATCTGTCAGCGCACCAATGCCCGCCCAGTCTCGGAACCGTTTCGCCTTTCTGTACGTGAAAGACGCCTGTCGACACTCGGACCAGTGAACGTACTCCTCTCGCGTCATATCCTTGGTTCGCTCATCGGCCGTCTTGAGCCGCTCGATCGTCGCGCTGTTGGCCTCGGCTTCTTCATCTTCCTCATCGTCTCCGTCCTGCAGCGGCTGCTCCGAAAACATAAACTGCATTTCCCACGGCAGCTTGACCTTGGACCGTTTCGCTGTTGCTAGCGGAGCTTGACCGGGAGGAGCGTTTGGAGGCGCTCCTGGTCCGCCTGGCGGACCGCCTGCTGCCACTCCATCGGCTCCAGCTCCTCCATTCTCCAAAATATCCGTCCCTTCCAATCCTCCAGCTTCCTGATCCTTGGCGTTCTTACGCACGTCCTTCCACGTCAAATACGTCTTCAAACGCGACACTTTGGCGGCGTCGTGGCGAATCAGAAAGATAAAGTCCTCGGTGGCCATGGATCGTGCTCCTCGTTTCTGAGACAGAATGGTGGCCTGGAGCAGCATCTCAATCACCTGAGAACGCACAATGTCCTCGACCAACGACGTGGTTTCCGCGGGCGGGTCGTTGGTCTCGCCAATGACGAACATCATCTGCTGGATCTCGATCCGGTACTTGTACTTGTCTTTTTCGGCCATGGTGTTGTAGGGGGATGGTCATCCGTGAGCTTCATGTCCGAGTTTCATGTTGGCGGGGTTAGGGTTGGCAAGCCAGAGATAGTAGAACAACACAAATAGAGGAGTGAGAGAAGGGTGGCGAAAGGGAACACAAACAGGATGTCAAGAGGGGTAACTAGCTCTCAATTTTTTATTGTTTTGGATGTATACTTGGGACGTTACACTGTGTATTCCTCTCATGTTGTTTAGTTAAGTAAAGAGTCTAAATAGTTGAGGAGAGGGTGTGTTAAATCTGATGAGTATGGGAGATGGAGAAGAAAGACATTCATTTTTGGAATCAGCACGTGATTTAAAACACGTTTGACACTCTACCTTTTCACCTAGCTTTTTACTGGTTCTGTTTGATGGTGTTCTTCTCTTCTCCCTCTCCTACAATTTACTTAGACTTTTACCTTCCTCCATGATACTTTCAGTATCGCCGATTAGTATTATTTTGGTGCATATCGATGCACCCCTTTTTGACATCTTTTTGAATCTTTTCAGCATGTTCAAACGACGCAAACGTGATGAGGAGGACGATACCGAGGGGGAAAAGCCGCGTCCGTCGCTCAAATTCAACCCCATGGCGTTTCAGACTCAATCCGCCAAGTCTGAAACTGATAGGGATGAAGAAGATGAAGAGACAGGAAACACAGGAATGAGCATGGGAGGCATGAGCATGGGAGGCATGAGCGTGGGCATGAACACCATGATGGGAGGGATGGGTTTAGGAGCGATGAACTCGATGAACTCCGACTATCCCGAAACAGAATCGCACGAACCAATGCCCTCAGTAACCGACTACATCAAACAACAAAACGAAAAGAAGCTGGAAAACCGCGGGGAGACACAAACACGAGCACGACCGTACGGAATCGGAGCCGCGCTGCTCGCCAAAATGGGGTACAAGGCCGGCCAGGGTTTGGGTAAAGATGGCCAGGGTATTACTCGTCCCATTGAGCAGCAGGGAAGTGTCAGAGGCCAGGGTCTAGGAGCTCAGACGGCGTTCACAAAGAGCAAGGATGCAGAGGAGCAGGAAGCCGACTCCGATTCGGACTCGGACATGGAACCAGTGGATACCCCCGTGACGTTCAGAAAGAGCAAACCAAAGAGTATCTACAAAACGGTGGCGGAGCTGAGGGAAGCTGGAATGAGCATCGACGAAAATGTGCTGAAAAACGCCATTGATATGCGACCGGAGGGGTCCGAGAACACGTCGTCGGTGGCCATCACGTCTCTGGAGTCGCTCAGACTCGAACTAGAGCGACTGCAGACGGAAAACGAACATCTTCGGACTAGACATGTGTTTGTGTCTCAACAAATAGCAGGGGTTGAGGAGGATTTGGAGGACATCAAGGGTGAGGAAATGGACACAGACGAGCAATTGTCTCGACTGCAAAGATGCATGGATTTGATTACTGCCAACCCTGACAGTCTAGATACGCTTTTGGCATGTTACGATATTCTGAAACCCTCAGACCCGACAGAAATGTGGCTGAGTGTGTTGGGTGGCGTGTACGGTCACGTGACATCTTCATGGAACGTTGCCCAGCAACCAAACTTCTTGCTGGACAAGATCATCGAGTCTCCTTCTGATGTTCAAACGGTTCTTTTGGCTCGAGTATGGCTTCCCAAAGTGAGTTCCGAGCTCACCAACAGATGGAATTCGACCGTCGCCATTTCCATACTTGAATCCTGGGGCCCTATTCTTCCTGATTTTGTCCGCACCGTCTTCATCCATCGAGTTGTCGTCCCTAAACTCAACACCATCATTGTGTGGAATCAAGAATCGCACGATTTGTCGTTTCTGCGTCAATGGTGGCCATTTCTGTCGTTTACAGACAAAAAGGCGGTCCAGGCTCGTCTGCAGACGGTGGTTGGACAAGCTCTGCGAAGTTGGAACGCCCAAAACGCACCCCCAGGACTTCCGGAAACATGCATTTCTCTGTCTCCGTTCCTGGACGTGCCTTCGCTGGTGGTCAAAAACCTGCTGCCCAACCTGTCGCGGTTTCTGCATCGAAACCTGGTGATTAATCCTGCCAATCAAGACACCCAACCGCTGACGGACTTTTTCTCCTGGCAAAAAGTGCTGTCTTCCGAGATGATTGGAGTGGTGCTGGAAACCGAGTTCTTCCCCAAATGGAAGGCGACTCTCAAACAATGGCTAGAATCGGGTCTGACACAGGATATGAGTGTCGTTACCCAACAAGCAGGAGCGTGGTTTTCCATTTGGCGCGACTTTTTCGCCCAAAACTTGTCTGTATCCGTAGCCAGCGTGTCACAACAGTTTGAACAGGTTGGTGTGGCTCTTCAGGCTATCCAGAAACTGGTCACAGTCACTCAGAAGGATATCGATGCTGTTTGGCACGATATGGTGGTTTCCAAGACATCTACTTCTGCTACTCCAGCAACAGCATCCAAGCCCGCTGTCGAGTCCATCAACATCTCTGTCACTCTCCACGATGTCATTTACGAGCTTTGTGTGGCTTCCGGGCTGTTGTACCATACTACAGACCGTTTCCACGATCAAAAAGGATTCCCATTGTATGCCATTGAAGGAGGAAAGCAGGCTGTGGTGTGTTACGTTGACAACTACGTCTTTTACGTCAAAACAGGAACAGCTTTCGAACCCAGGTATATTGAAGAGGTGGTCAAACAAGTGGCCAGTATATAGTTGTATAGTATTATTTATATCCTACAGTAATCAAATGTTTCGTGTTAACGTCCTGAGACAATTCTCTTATTTACATACAATATATACATTACTTCTTGCTGCCCTTGTCGGACTCCAAGAGCTCCTCAATCTTCTCAATCACGGGGGTGATCTTCTCGATGACGGGCTTGATCTGGTCGCCCACCTTGTCAGCAGAGCCTCCCAGAGCGTCGACAATGGAGTCGGCAGAGTCGGCAATGTGGTCAATGGCGTCCTCGGCAGACTTGATCACGTCGGTGATGGACTTTCGCAGGTCCTCAGAGTCGGCAATCAGTCCAACCTTCTTGGCAACAGAGTCCACCTTGTGGGTAACGTCCTCGGCCACATCATGGAGACCCTTGGCAGTATCTCGGACAGCCTGCTTGATCTCCTCGGCAGGAACAGACAGCTGGGTCTTCTTCTCGGGGATCTCAACAACCTCGGAAACCTCCTCAATGACCTCGGCAGGGGACTCCTTCTTGGTCACGGCCTCCTGGACAATCTTCTCCTCCTCCTCATCGTCTCTCAGCTGGTCAGCGTACACCTCGGGGTGCTTTCGGAAACAGTCCTGCATGCCAGAAAACTTCTCAATGCAGTCCATGCCCTTGGGCTCGGCCTTGGAGTACACAAAGCACGAAAAGGCCTCCTTGAACTCCTCTCCACAAGGTCCGTTGGCCATACCTCCGAGACAAGGGCAGTCCCAGTTGATCTCTCCGGTCTCGGGGTCGTAAGCGCTGGCCTGGCCCTCAGGAGCCTCGCCCTCCTTCTTGTCAGCGGCCTTGGGCTCGGCATCAGACTCCTTCTTGGCCTCGTTGAAAATGACGCCTCCCAGCATCAGAGCAGTGGAGGCTCCCAGAACGAAGGCAGATCGAGACACAGTCTTCTGAGGTCGGGCGGTGTGAAGGGACCGGATCTGGGCCGGTCGCACGGTTCGCAGAGATCGAATGGCGGTTCTAAACATGTTGCTAGTGGTGTGCAAGTTGCTGTGTAGCAAGTGTTCTGTAAATGGAATCTTCGAGGCAAAGTAGCGTTCGCATGTGCATGAAAATGCAAAACCCCATTACAAATTGTGCATGGATGGAGAGCTTGTGTGTTCGATTTGCGCTGGGGTTTATTTTATAACATTTGCCACAGTGGCGGATTTTCATTTCTGATAATGTGGATGAACAGATACATGAGTTCTACATAGGGTGTGTTTTCCCCATGCCCTTTACTTGTCTCCTCCACGTTCTGAATGCCCCATCTGCAGCTTATCTCCATGATTTTTCACTCAACTTTGTGAATTGCCATTTGCTAAAGAAACAAAGAAATTATTCAACAAGCAAGACATGGATCGGGTGTGAAAAACACAAGCAGGACGCAAGAATGTGAATATTACACGTGGGTTGCTGAATTGAAACCTTTGAGATTGTACTGTAGCACGGTATATTAATGAGATGCAGTGCTCTCAAAGACGTCCAACAAAATTAGACTAACAAATGCGCTCATTCTAACAAACAGTCTCAACCTACAAGTACAGTAGGACACAACACGACCAGGACGAATACAATAGTGACGCGGACAGGAGTTGGATGGGACGATGTCTATATTCGTTATATTGAAGGCAAGATCGTCTGAAGAAGGCGAGACCTTGAACCAGTACTCCTGCACAACTCCTACTATTCTCCTCTTCCCGTTCTTCCTCAATTGCTGTTCATGAAGAATCCATCAGAACACGATATTGAAGTCCATAAAAGAACTCCAACATTGGCCTCGTGGTATCTTATACCTATAATACCGCCACTAACTACACCTATACGCCACTCACACGACACGGCACTAGGTTGACTCAAACCCCTAGCCCTACGCTTGCATCTGGTGCGCTAGACATGTGAGAATTGACTCAAGGCAAGTGCAATTGACTTCCTATTCTCGTCGACTCGTCAATCTGTCAACTCGTCAATTCGCCAACTGGTCAAAATTGTCGAAAATTTACACCAAAACGACATGACGTTTGTGACTTTTTCGCCAGGAGCGTTTCTGGGAGGGGAGACGACATGTGATCGAAAACAGCACGGCTTGGTGCTTCTCAACCAGCCCATCACCAACATGAAACTGTTTGAGCAGGCATGGACTTTCTGTGAACGACGAATCTGTGCTGACGGTGGCGCCAACCGGCTCTATGACGTGCTGGAAACGGACGAGGGACGTCTCAAGTTCTTACCTGACGTTATTGTTGGCGACTTTGATTCGCTGAGAGACAATGTGCGACAATGGTACGAAGACCACGGTGTTGTGGTGAAACACGACGAGAGTCAATTGACGACAGATTTCATGAAAGCCGTCACTCTGGGTAACGAGCTGTTCCAAGTGCATGGCCTACTAGTTCTAGGAGCCCTTGGAGGACGCTTGGATCACACTTTCCACTCCATTTTCCATCTCTTTTTATCCCTCAAGCAGCACCAGACGGTATATCTGCTCAATGACGCATGTGTGTCGTTTCTACTGCACCCTAACGTGCCCAATATCGTCAAAACGCCCCAGAGCCTGCTAGGAAAGGCTGTAGGAATCATTCCTGTGGCTGGTCCTACACGGATCACCACCAAGGGTCTTCAATGGGATGTGGAGGACTGGGAAACGTCTTTTTACACGCAGATTTCCACCTCCAATTACCTGGTGGCCGACCAGGTGACGGTGGAGTCGCCCGATCCTGTCCTGTTCACCATTGAGTTCAAGTTCAACGAGCTTCATGGTGGCTGATAAGAGAGAGAAAGACAGAAAGACAAGACACAATGGAGACAGGACATTGTTAGATTGATAGATTATTTATTGCGAGTGGGACGATATGTTGGAATTTATCTGAAGGTATACAATACGGCTAGATATACAGTAGCCTCTGGTATAGATCCATGCTAATAGTCGTTTTGACAGGCCGTTAATTTAGTATTAACGTACAACCGTTGGATTCTGCTAAAATGGGTGGCAAATGGGTAGAAGCAGGCATGTGTCAATTTTTCCAATATGACAGATGGAAACTATTCCTTATCCGATTTACTCTATGGGGTTGATTTTTTTTCATTTTCCACATTTTCATCCCATTTATAATTTAATTTAATTTATTTTAGTTTAATTTTCTTCTTTTTTCTTCCACTGTGGCAGTGCAGCAAGACTTGCACTCGTATACAAGTGACGTCATTAAAGCACAAATACGCCCGCACATGTTATAAGCGAGTTACGAGAGGTACGTAGCGAGTCAGACTGTTACCGACAATAAACGGCCTTACAAATATATTGCTATACTTGCACCTGGTACCGTTGTTGTTGTATCTTGTGATTACGATACAGCATAATAATTTAGACTGTTGAAACTAACAAGGCTAGAACGGACGTTGGACGAGCGAGTTACACAGACACGTAATTAGGTACAAACACGTAGGTACAAACACGTTCACAGACACAAACACGTTCACAGACACAAACACGTCCCCAGTGATACTCCCAGGTGACCGTCAATCGACGCCCTAGCCCTCCCCTATCCAACCCTCCCAGCAACCTACAGTCGGCCTCAACCAAGTTTGGAGAACCACCCGCCCAAATAAGGTTTTGACCTCCCCCCCCCCAAGAAACAACACGCCGCAGGTGTAACGGCACACACCTCCTTTTCCACAACACCGCACCTTCAACCACACAAGACGCTATGAAGTTGTACTACATTGGCATTCTGCGACCAACCAAGCCTGAGGCCGTGCAGCTGGCGTCCGCCTCCGATCTCTCCTCCTACTCGTGGTTCGAGAGATCCACCGTGGGCCAGGCCTTCACCTTCCTGGCCGAGACCGTCATCCCCCGAACCGAGCCGGGCCAGCGTCAGTCGGTCGAAGAAAACGACTACGTGGGCCACGCGTACCTGCGATCCGACGGACTGGGTGGCGTTATCATCACCGACCAGGAGTACCCCGTTCGAGTGGCGTACACGCTGCTCAACAAGGTGCTGGAGGAGTACCTGACCAAGCACCCCCAGGCCGAGTGGGAGAAGGCCACAGAGGCATCGTCCAAGCTGGCCATGCCCGAGCTGGAGGACTACGTCAAGCGATACCAGGACCCCCACCAGGCCGACGCCATCATGCGAGTGCAGCAGGAGTTGGACGAGACCAAGATTGTGCTGCACAAGACCATCGAGTCTGTGCTGGCTCGAGGCGAGCGTCTGGACACGCTGGTTGATAAGTCCGAGGCGCTGTCGCAGTCGTCCAAGATCTTCTTCAAACAGGCCAAGAAGACCAACAGTTGCTGTATTCTCATGTAAGTCTCCCGTGTCAACAAAGCAAGCAAAAAGACGCACCAAACACAGACACAGACGCAACACAGGCACAACACGGATACAGACACAAACACAAACACAAACACTACATATCTGGCTGCATCATTATGTAAAGGTAATAGATATTTATTGAGATTGCTGTGAAGCTGAGTGACTACAACCAATGTAAAGTTTGATCTCATTAAGAAGTGCGTTTATACAGGCATTTCATTATACGGTAAAGGTCTTGGATCGTATATCGTCAATATATGCTAGCTAGCTAAATTTCTACTTACAGCTTACCCTTGAAAAGAGGCATCTCCATGGGCTGGTAGACATTGTCGCCCAAAACGTCTCGGGCAGTGTCGGCCGAGTGGCTGAAAATGCTCTTGAGATCCACCATGCTGGGGTTGAGATCCTCAATCTTGGTGGCTCCAATCAGACGCATGTTCATCTCCATCTCGTCCTTGAGCAGCTGGATCAGATGGCACACTCCCTCTTCTCCGTAGGTGCTCATGGCGTACAGGAACGGTCGTCCGATACCGACTCCCTTGGCTCCCAGGCAAAGAGCCTTGATCACGTCGGTAGCTCGTCGAATACCTCCATCAATGTACACCTCAATGTGGTCCTGCCATCCCTTTGCTCTCAGAGCGGCCATGACCTCGACCAGAACCTCAATGGACGGTCGGGCAAACTCCAGCTGTCGTCCTCCGTGGTTGGACAGCAGAATTCCGTCCACCTTGTATTCCACGGCCTTGAGCGCGTCCTCAGCGCACTGCACTCCCTTGAGAATGATGGGCATCTTGGTGATGCTCTGGAACCAGGGAATGTCCTTCCACGACAACGACGGGTCGATGAAGGAGGAAATGGCTCGAGCAGCTCCCTGAGATCGATCAACGGAGTCATCTGACTGCTGAACCTGTGCTCCGGGGTCTCCAAACTTGGTTCGCATATCCTTTTCTCGTCGGCCCAGTTGAGGCGCATCCACGGTGATGAACAGACCTTTGACGCCCCGCTTTTCCGCATGCTGCACAATCTTCTTGGTCACCTCTCGGTCCATGTTCACGTACAGCTGCATCCATTGCGTCTGTTTGTCTGTGGCGGCGTCGACAATCTCGTCGAACGAGCACGATGCCAGCGTGGGGATCATCTGGATCGCGTCCATCTTGTCTGCTCCTCGTGTGAGCACCACTTCTCCCTCGGGGTGGCCCAGCTTGCCCAGGGCGGTGGCGGTGATGTAGAAGGGCACGGACGACTTGGTGCCCAGCATGGTGGTGGAAATGTCCACGTTTTTCACGTCCACCAGCACACGAGGCCGGAACCAGATTTTGTGGAAGGCCCGGTGGTTTTCTCGCACGGTGATCTCATCATCGGATCCAGACGAGTAGTAGGCCCATGCGTTGGGCGACATGGTGTGGCGAGCCACGTACTCGAAATCAAATGAGTTGAAGATCTGGTTGAGTGGCGGCCGATTTTCGAACCGCACCAGACGCGCTTTCTCTTCGGCAGACACTTCCTCCTCTGCTTCGGCCGCGATTTCTCCAGTCACCTCGCCCAGATGCTTTTCCTTGTCGAGAAACTTGTCCACGACATCCTTAGGGTGGATGGGGTCAAAGGCCTTGGTGGCGTCTTTTCCGGCGTACTTCAGAATGATGGCCTGTCCTCCAGGATGCTCGGGGAGGAACTCGGTGAGATCGTAGGCCTTGCCATGAAGAATGACCCAGCAGGAATCCTTGGAGTTGTGTTTTGCGACTGTGTTAGTGGTGACGTGGGACATGTGGTGGGTCCAGAATACTCACCTTCTTCGGCTGAAACCATTGTTGTTGTGTTTGCAAGTGCCAGGGTGTGTTTTGGAACCGCTTGGATCAAGACTAAACGTCCCTTTCTATTGGGTCCCGGTTTGGTGGGGTATAGTGCTTTAGGGTTTAATAGTGTGGGGGGCCAAAAACGAGAAGGTTGGACATGAGACGTCAAACGTAACGAAGACAAACGACTAGAGAGAGCAAGCGCAATGAAGGTTGCCCAGGTCTTTGATTGAAACAGGTACATTCGCGCTACTGAGACAAGGATTAGCGATATATGTCGACCAGTCAAATAACTACGGTACGCACTGGTACAGTAAAAAAAAAAGGTGCCTTTCATAAATGGCATTTTATGCCACCTTACAATACCCACGCTCTTCCAGAAGAAAAGTCTATTGAGCGCATGGTTGAACCCACAGTTGAACGACCGCATAGATTGCTCACCAGATAACAGTGGGCGGGTATCAGTTTAGGCTTTAAAAAAAGAAACGGAGCACAGGAAAAGAAGAGAAGAAAAGAAGAAAATATGGGAGTAGAAAACCAACCCATATCCTGGTCATCGGACCACAAACTACGCCGTTTTCGTAGCTGAAGAAGACGCAAAAAGAGACTGCATGAGGCAGGGGTGGCTGCTTTAATCACAAGAGAAACCCCCCACCCTGAGTGCATATTTTGTGGCGCCAGATACGCTTGGCTTTGACAATTGGGCGTTGGGTAAAAAAGTAAAGTTGAATATAAGCAAAAAAATCGACCGAGGAGAGGGTCGAACTCTCGATCTTACGATGACTAGATATTTCTAACAGTCGTACGCCTTAACCAACTTGGCCACTCAGTCGCGATTATGCCCAGAAAAAGCTTAGAAACAATTTCACACACAGTTTTTCGAAAAATTTGCTCATTTGCTTGTTTTGCTTGTGTTGTTTGTTTGATTGATGATATTTATCCGGTCAACGAGGAGGAGGAAGGAGGAATGGAGGAACTGAGGTCATTGACTTCCCTTGAGCATTGATGTATCTGCTCTCCCCTGATTACCCGAGTTTGAGTCCGACGTGTGGGTTTCAGCATTTTATAGGCCTCAAGTAGTTTTAATGTATTTCCCTAGAATAAAAAAACCGGCAATTGCTTCAATTGACGCTTAAACAAAGTGGCACGAGCTTTCGTATGGTTTTCTTTCAATTCTGACCATTTGGAATCGATTATTGAGGAGTAAGGTATGTTTTAGTGTGTAGTTGTGCTGATAAAAAAATACAATTAAAAATACAAAAATGCAAAACAATTCAGAATAAATTCGAGAAATGAATGAAGTGACACAGGCCTTACGATATCCTCATATTTTACTACCAAACCACCAATCAGTATAATCAATATATTAGTAAAATGCACAGTTATATAAATGTTGGCAAAAAATTCATGCAGAGTCTGTTTTGTAGCTGGGGCTGGTTTCCACGGCCACAAAGTGAACGTTTTCCTTCTGCTCCTTCTCCAGCTCCGCCTGTTCCTTCATTTCTCTGTCCAGCTCTCGCTGACGCATTCTCGCCATGTTTTTCTCATCCTTCTTGGCCTGGGCGGCCTCCAGCTTCTTGTCGAACCTGTTTCGGATTCGCTCGCCGTAGAACCACACAATGACGGGGAACGGTAGACCCAGCACCACCGCCAAAATGGCACACATAGTATTGGCCCAGCCGTACCCTAGAGCGTCGTACATTTGTCTGCCAAACAGAGGCATGGCAAAACCAAAGAGCGATCGGAAAAGAGAAGCTGAGGCAACGTAGGACGCGGAGAAACGAGGATTCATATCAATCAGATACGTCTGGATGGTCTGGAACACGTCAAGAACCGCAAAGGCGAAAATTGCCGTGCCAATGAGAGGCATGATCCAATGGACGTGCTTTTCCGCACTCCAGCCGTACCACACGAGTCCAATGCACTCGAGAAATGGGGCTGCAAAAATGCATGGCAGTCGAAACTCGGGCTTGGACACTCCTCCGTTTTTTTCCTTGAGTCGGAAGTAAACCTTTTGGGTGAAGACGCACCAGAACCAGGTGCCTGCCAGGAAACCAATACCCATTCCCAGAAACATGAGGCCCATGATTCCGAGCGAAAAGCCGTACTGGTCGGTCCACAGAGCAGGGAAGGTGACAATCATAATGTACATGAATCCATAAGTAAAGGCCATGAACAGACCGAGACCCATGACGATGGGATGGGTGACAAGAATACGCAGGGGACGAGTCATGGACGTGTACAGTCTGGAGGAAAGAGGCTCACTGGCAATGTCGTAGATTGTATGCAGGGCGTCGTTGCCAGACTCCTTTCTTAGTTTCCTTGCCTTTCTCTGAAGCAGCACGGGAGGGTATGTTTCCGAGTAAAACAGAAAGCCGCATACGGCCAAAATACCAATGAAAATGCTGTCGACCCACATTACCCACCGCCATGTGTTGGTTTCCTGTACAATCCATCCTGCAGCGATAGGAGCCACTACAGGGCCCACAGTGGGGCCAATAGCGTACCAGGCGAGTGCAGTTCCTCGTTTTGAGGGTGAATAAAGATCAGCAAGCACTCCGGCACCTACAGAGAGCGGTGCGGCGCCTCCAACACCCGCAAAAAAACGACAAACGGCCATTTGAGCTGTAGTTTGGGCTCCTCCGCATCCCAAAGTGAAGGCCAACAGCACGACAATGGACACGTCCATGACGATTTTACGGCCGTACATTTCCGACAGCGGAGCCACAAATAGTGGACAGATGGCCCAGGCCAGAATCATGATGGATACCATGAGTGACTGGACGACGGGTCGTGTTTCGTTGAACTCGGCAGCAATAGCCGGAACAGCGGGAGAAATGATGGACGATGTGAGAGGAGACACAAACGTGTAAAGAGAGACGATGACGGTGGTGGCGATTTTCTTGTACGTGGGCCAGTTTTGTGGGTTCTTGGGGTCTTCTTCCCCATCCCAAGTAACCAGTTCAGGGTCAACGTCCAGAAACTGAGAGCCATCTCCTCCGTTTTTCAAAGGAGGAGGAGGGGCGGTGCTCGGATCGATTTTGCCGTTGATGATAGATGAGGCTCGAGACCGGACCTTTTCCTGGTACGCGCTGAGAATCGTTTCTCGGGTGATTTGTCGAGCCAGGGCGATTTCCCGTTTGTCCATATCGCCATAAATGTGGTCTATTTGGTACTCTGAAGGGGCTCGGGACGCCATGGACGCTCGTGACGCCCGGGACGCTCTCGATGAGCGGGTATCTGTTTTCGACAGTCCTATGGAGTCTTCCACAATCTGGACAATGTCCTTGTCCTGAGACGATGAAGAGTGTATAGACATGGTGTGTGTTTCTGTGTTACGTTGTCCAAGTTTCGTTTGTGTAAGTTGTGTTCGTTTTGTTCGTCTGTATCGTGCCTGTTGAATGTACCAGTCGTCTCCTCACCAATACCTATCCTCCTGCCCTGCTAATCCACCCTTTGCGATACTTATATCTTCGTAGATTTTAGCAGATAAAAAAAAGAGAGTTTGGACGCCAACTTTGTTAGAAACTGGCTTGCAAAAAACACGACCCTTTTTTCCACAGAGTCTATGCGGCTGACTTGTGTGGGGAGCATGGCTCGTGTGTGCCTAGGTGTGAGTCACCTGGGAGGGTTTTTGGGGGCCTGTATTTCGCACTGGGGTGTGTTTGATGACCCCCACGTGTATTATCCCGGACTTATACCTCCGGGAAAATCGTCCTTTTTGACGTGCATCCGTTTTCACTTGCGTGACAAGGCTTTTGAGGACAAGCTACAATAGAGTCTAAATGAACTTTATATCCAAGGCTGAGGCGCTGGAAAAAGACAATCATAGATCTAGTGTCCATGCATCAGTATACGAGATAACAGGAACAGCATTGAGCAGGTGTATGGCAGGGAGGAGAATGGTGCCATTTGCTTTTGAGGCGGTTTCCGTATCTCTTTTCTCACTCCTTCTTACATGTCTTGTTCAACCGTTTATTGCCCTCCGACCGTGCATGTAAATGTGGGGAAGAAAACGGCCCTGGGCTCCGGCATTAACCGCTAAGCCGGGACAGAAAATGTGTCAGGTCATGTGAGACCGCTGAGGTTGCACAAAACCGTGGACACCTGCACTCACTTTCATATACCCGCCTCATCACTCTGTCTCCTCCACCCTCCCCCGCTCAACTATGCTTATATCAATGTCTGAACGCTACGACCCACGTTAGCCGCGCCTTGAGGCAAACCATGTTGAGTGCGTAACCGAGAGCAGAGGAGAGAAGAGAAGTGGAGAAGAGAGGAGACGAGAAGAGAGGTTGTGTGGAGGAGTGCGACTCGGTAATTACTCCAATACGTACTGTGGGTGTCAGACATCGATTTTGTGACATTTTTCTCGTTTAATCTTGTCGTAAATAGGGCGCCTATAATACCCTCTTCGAACTCTTCAAACCCAACAAAACGGAACGGAACATTAGACGACGATCCGTGGGCTCCGAAAAACTTACAGGATGCACGGGGGTCTCAGTGGTGCGTATTTTTCGAACGCGGTATAAAAGACCTGCGTCTTCTTCTCTCCGCTCACAGCGTCAGATATCGTGTAGTATACTTGTACAGCCTGGTTGTGTGCGAGCACGTCCGTCGAGCATGCTCTTTTTCCTTTATCCTTTGGCTTTTTGCTTTTGCCTTTTTTTATTATTCAGCCCGTGGACTTTAATCTCCTGCACTCCTGACACATTGAGCCCCAAAATGGCAGGACGATGCTAACGTACCTGGTAGGAAGCCGTTGGTGGAATATATTAAGATACAGTACGTACGATAATAATTGTGCGCAAACAGAAAAGGGATGGTTGTACATATCATGCATACCGCCCATTCGTACACTTGTTGCCCCTTTCATGTATACAGCATGTTTGTACGGGAATGTCCGTGCACCTGTTGGTGGGGGGGCGGACTTAGCGGACGGACTTAACAGATTGACAATTAAGCCTCCGGTTGTTCATTTATGATAAATATAACGTAAAACGTCGGACTTTGACCAGACGCTAATTGGTGCTAGTGTATCGCACTCCGAAGAGGCCTGAAGAGGGGTGCTGGTGGTGGTAGGTGGTGATTCCGAGCAATCACCGAACTACGATGGTACCAGGATAGATGGTGTTGGTACAATTTGAGGGCTAATTAGAGCGTTACACTATAGATTCGTATGTCTCAAAATACAGTAAGCCAGCTGTCCGAACCAACACCAATAGCCGACATTGAATGGGTGGTGCGAGTATCAGCAGGAGGACGAACACGGATTTGATATTGGTGAAAATAAGGCCAGAAACTGACATTTACGCAATATTCACATTTCTGAGTGGATAAAGACCACGTCAGTGCCAATTTCAATAGCTGCTCCTGCTCCTGCTCCTGGTCTACAGCCACGAACCTTGATCCTTATCCGAACTTTGATATGGTGAGGGTTGATGAGACGCAACTGGAGGGGTTATTTGGGGGCTTTTTGTGCGTTTCAACAAGTTGCTTGATCGAAGAACATGTTTCAGACTGTGTAAACGTACGACTGGAAACCTGGCTACTGGGGTGGAGGTGTGCCCATATCTTTTGTCTCGCTACGTTTCTGTCACTGTTGTACACTGTACAGTTTCGTTCGAACGTCTTCCGTTATTGTCTTTATTCTGCTTAGACAATTTTGACAGGTGGTGTTGTACGATACACGTACTCGTACTATACACGTGCCACGGTATGTTATCGTAAATCAGACATGCATCTCAAGACATTCCTGAGGAGAGTCTCGCAGCTTGTTACAGAACACGACATATCCACCGTAGACACAAACAGACCCAAACGATGTTTTCACGAAAAAAAATACTAATATTATCGATAATAATGTTCCACAATACAGTCTTGGGAACGCCTCGCTACTCGTGAGATTCTTTCAAATACCGTAACCAGTCGGTCCGATGGTTGTTACAGGTGTTCATGTTTGATGTCAAAAAACAGTGAATCAGCAGCAGTCGAGATAGAAACAGGGATTTGTACAGCTTCTTTTAACGGCGCCCCATGGACGATTGTAACATATGAGGCTTCACCAAAAAGCAACCATCTTCTGTTGAAGGCTAGACCAATGATTGGCCTTAAATTCGTCCACAGAAAATGAACAAAAAAATGAACAAAAAGTAACAGGAACAGAAGCCACCAACCAACAAAACAAAGGGCGACTTGACATCCTCAGCTGTTTAAAATACGACTTAGCTATACGACTTGATGACTTCACAGTCACCCTTGCTACATTCGGTATCACAGTCTATTAAGTAAACCTGTGGCGACACAGACCACACACTCATGGGCTAGGCAGCTCTGAATCATAGTGCAATTTTATTTTACTTTACATCATCGTTCAACCCCTTACTCGCAGTCAACACCGCTCTTTCGCTTAATGAGAGCCTTTCGGTCAGCATCAAGGTTGAGGCTGGTGATGAGAAGCTTGGAAGCGTTGAAGTTGACGGGGACAGCAGCTCCGCTGGCCTTGTCCTTGGAGACAGAGTTGACCTGGACGGAGAACTTGAGTCGGTAGACCTGAGAGACCTTGCCCTCTCGGCCCTTGTAGGCACCTCGAGCGACAGTCACGGTGTCGTCCTTTCGGATGGGCAGAGATCGGATCTTGTACTTCTCACGCAGCTCCTTGGAGAGGGGAGCAGACATGATGATTCGTCGCTCAGCGGAAGAAGCGGAGAAGTGAGCCTTTCGGGACTTTCGTCGAGAGCTAGAGACGTCTGAGTTAGTTGTGTTTCAACAGAGATGTTGTGGGATAAACAAAAAGATGAACCATTTCCAATGTGTGCTGTGCAATCCTCCTCACCCGTTTGCTCGCTTGCTTCCGTGTCGTCTATTATCGATACCAGTCATCTCGTCTCCATGACCACCCTCCAATCAATCAATCAAATCTGTCGAAAGTAACACCACATTTTCGCTGTTCAAATTTCACATCCACCGCTTGGAATCACTGTCGTTTGTCCGTCGCATTATCGCTCCTACTCACCGCAAGAAACCTTGGCCATTGTTGTTATGTGTGTCGTGACGTTATGGTCAAGATGAAAATTAAAAGCTTTGAAAAAGTGTTTGGTGCGAGTGGGTGTCCGTCCCGATTGGGCTGCACGGTTTAGGGTTGGGCCTTTGGGGAGTTGGGAGCTCTTTTGGGAAGGTCATGTGACGCACTTAGGGTTAGACCTAACTCAAACACCACCGATTGGGTCGACTGTAGACCATGAGTGACTGTACAGGCAGAATGCAGCTATGGAAAATACCCATGCCAGGTGCTTTTCTGCGGTGAATTATTCATGTCTTTTTTCTGATTATTTGGCGCCTTGATAAAAGAGATAATCTCGTTTGTACGGTATGGTTTTAATATTTAGAGTTTTGTCGCTCTCAAAATTAACAGACAATTTGTATGTCAACCAGGAATTGAACTGACGATTGTAGTCATGTGACCTTGGAGGAAGGAATTGGAAATTGTGGAGATGGGTTCATCGATCTGATCAGTAACAACCAGATCAGTGCAGTACGTACGATACGTTCCGTAACAGTTTAATGAAGCGGCTCATCGCAGAAATAGTGTGTGTGGCAAAGTCCATTACTCCACATCCCCTCAATAGCCCTGTCTTAAACTCTTACAAAAACCACCATTCCTGTTGGGTCCCTCTGGAACGGAACGAATTTCAAGTACTTAATTTCCGTCCATACCGATCATATAATCCAGACAGGCCCCCTGCCCTTGAATGGCGTGGGCGCTTTTAGGCGCATTCACACATTAGCATGCTTTAAATGCACTTAATTACTTGACGCGTAAATGCATCGGCAGACATATGACCCAGATGTTCCGTATAATTCTTCTTTTTGAGCAGAGTAGTTCACACGAACCAACTCGCCACGTGTGGTTCACGTGTTTGTGTAAAGTGTGTGACGATCACGTGTTCATCAATCTCAGAAACCGGTGGGTGCAGTGTGATTGTGCGGCTGAATCGGCAGGGGCAGGTTGGATTTAGTTTTACGGGTCACGTAAATTAGGCAAGCCAAACAAGTATGACGGGAACAAAAAAGAAATGAAAAATGACAAAAAAATGAAAATGTCAAAATGACGAAAATGACAAAAATGGTGAAAATGGTGAAAAAAATCATGTTGAAAATTATGTCAAAAAAAGTGTGACAAAAAATCACATGGAGAAAGAATTCCCCACGTCACGAACTCCTTGCAAATACCACATTTATACACACACACCCCATCTTTTCCGGGACTTGCTACAGGTGCTGGTAAATTACGAGTATCGTACACTGTAGCATCCTTTGCTTTTCTCCAAGGATAATCAATTTCCAAAAGTGGACCATTCGAAGACACACAATACGTCTTGTCTCAAGCGTGGATCCTACACACTTCATAGACGCAGAGAGTGCTCGGTTCGGAGAAGTGCAACAAAAAAAAAATCAAAAAAACAGTGGGTCGTATTTATTGTCTCCAGTTATTAAATGCTCGATACGACCAGAAAAAAAGGAGACATAAAAATACAACTCGTGAAAAGCCGCAATGGCCAACAAATACCTCATATCAGCTATACCATAGGCTCAACCCATTTACACACAAGCTCGCAAGCGTTATCTGCTGTACAAGTACGAAAATACAAAATCCTTTTTATATTTTATTTCCACATGCGAAAGGGGCACATTCCGGCCCAATAGGGATAAAGCGAAACGCGTGTTTGGGAGAGCGAGCCCGTACCCTAACCTGGTCACATCTATTTACACCCAACCCTATTCCAAACGGCCCGAGCTTAAACGGGGGTAATCAAGTTTTGAACTGCGTCAGCGTGCAGGCTAAAAAAATCCGCTGGGCGGAAACCCCAGTGGGTTAGGGCCAGGATAGTGGTGAAACGGCTGCCGCGTGCATTAGGCCCAGCTAGCACTCCCTGTGCGACTCTACTCAAAGCTCTCTTTGCCCCAACATTCCCCAGAAACCATTTCTCGGTCTCCGTTGCTCCCAGCACTGCCTAAAGCTTCTTTTTTTAGGCTTTCAAACTGACGCATTGGTGTTAAGCACAGATTTAGGAGTCCCAACTATTACGGGTAAACCATCAGTGACACTTGTTTCTGTCAAAAGGTCCCCCACAGAAAGAGATACCATCTTGCACCCTCTCGCTACTTCAAGCACCCCCCAGCAGGCACGACCCCTGCTACACACCTGTCAGACTCCAGTTGCGGTCAGGCATACCCTACATTGTCGACAAGAGACGACAAACAAAATAAAAAAATCAACAAACGGAAAATCCCAACCAAGAGCCCTCTCCATTGTCGTCTTAAAACACGACCCCGAACTGTCTCGTCCAAACAACGACACACAACACGCTGCACGAAAAACCACATATGCAAACTCCTACGACTCCGAAAAGCGCTCCCCAGGACCTGTCTGCCGCCGTCACCACCTCTCCCGACCTGCTTCCGTTTCCCTCGCTGGAATCGAATCCCCTAACCCCCGGTAGATCAGATCCCCCACCTGCCAAAAAGGTGCCCACGTCAACGCGTTCCTACTCCTTTGAAGACTTGCGACCCGAGGCCCAGGAGAGTCTGATGCGTAACAACTTGGCTGAGAAAAATGAGCTGCTGGAGGCGAACCCGGCCAATGGCAATGGCAATGGCAACCCCATCTCCTCCACCGGCAACAATGGCGACTTTTCCGCCTCCTCCAGAACTTCCTCCATACAGTCCTTCCTGGGCAACTACGAAATGCCCCAGGTCGAGCCTCACAAGGCCGCCGGCAACAAATCCACAGACCACTACAAGAGTAGAATGTCGCCGTGGAGATACAGAATGCGGTCCGCCATGCTGCCGCTGATCCGATGGGAGACCCCTTATCTCGCGCAGATCCAAAAGTCGTCGCGAAACATCTGGCTGGACGTTTATTTCGCCATGACCGCCAACATGGGAACCCACACCTTCTACGTCATCATGCTGCCAGTGCTCTTTTGGTTGGGACAGGCTGAAATGGCTCGAGGTCTGGTCTTCGTGCTGGCCTACGGAGTTTACGTCTCTGGTGTCATCAAGGACCTGCTATGTCTGCCCCGACCCCTGTCCCCTCCTCTCCATAGAATCACAATGTCGGGATCCGCTGCGCTGGAGTACGGATTCCCCTCCACCCACACCACCAATGCCGTTTCTGTGACCCTACTCTTCCTGCAAAAGCTCTACGAGTACAGAGATACTCTTTCCGTTTTCTCCTTTGAGTCGCTGCGGGCCCTGTGTCTGCTCTACGGAGCGTCCATCATTTGTGGCCGTATCTACTGCGGCATGCATGGTTTCCTGGACGTCATTTCCGGCTTTCTTCTTGGAGCTCTGCTGTGGTGGATCCGGTTTGCCTTTGGCGACCTCATGGACGCCACTACCACCGCTGAGGCTCCCTACGCGCTGCTGGCCATCCCCCTGGGGCTGCTGCTTGTGCGAGTCCACCCCGAGCCTGTCGACTCGTGTCCTTGCTTCGACGACGGTGTGGCTTTCATGGGTGTCATCATGGGCCAGGACGTGGGTATCTGGCTGTTTGGAAAGACCCAGTACTCGACTTCGGTGCCTCTTCGAGGAGCCATTGCCTACAACTTTGAGGACATTGGCCTCATCAAGTCGTTTCTGCGAGTCATTGTGGGCATCATGCTGGTGCTGGTGTGGAGAGCCGTGGCCAAGCCCGTCATGCACACGTACTTGCCTCCATTTTTCCGAATCATTGAGCGAGTGGGACTGATTATGCCTCGACGATTCTTCCTGTCGGCCTCCGAGTACAAGGATGTGCCTGGCCAGATTCCCGACTCCACTCTGATTGAGCCCCACGAAATTCCCTCGCTGATCCACAAGCTGGGCCATGCTCGAAAGGACTCTGTGGGTCCCCAGTCCACCGCCGATGTCATTGAATCCATCGCCTACGCCGAGTACCAGCGTCAACGACAGGACAAGAAGCTGGGTGTGGACGATGACGCCCCTTACCCTGAGGCTGAGGGCGTGAGCTACCGAGGAGACAAGTCGTCCAAGAGCGATGAAAAGTGCGGCCACTCGCACGACCATGATGTCGAGGACGAGCTGTTTGCGTCTATCCAGCCTCCCCGAGTGCGGTACGATGTCGAGGTTGTCACAAAGCTCATTGTCTACTCTGGTATTGGCTGCCTGGTCATGTTCTGCGGCGCGGTTTTCCAGTTGGTGGGTCTGGGTGTTACTGCTGAGCATCTCGCACACACTGCTGCCAAGGTGGTCAGCTTGTAGGGAGGAGGAAAATGGAAGAGACCGAAGGAGAGGATGCGATAAAGAATGGTTTATCGGTTCTCAACAAAATTAGCATATGTATGAATGAATTTATTAACTGAGTTGTTGTCGGACGCATCGGACCTGTAATTAAATTATTATGCTTTTCATTATCAACCTATTTTATCGTTTGGTATTGTCATTTTGGCGTGAACTATAACAGTCGTCCCATGACTTGATGAGTGGCAAAAGTAGAGAGATGATACTAGTGAATGTTGTGGATTTTTTAGCGATGGATAATTGATCACGTGACAACCCATCCCCAGCAATTCACCCAATCACGTGATTTGTGCACGACAAATTGATTGTCGTTATTTTGGCAATCACGCCGTGCATGCATACATATAAACCTACCTTGCCAAGAGCAACCTAACCACCAAAATGCACAAATTCAGACCGTTATGGCGAACGGTAGCGGGTGGCAAGGGTGCATTGAGGCCCATGGAGGGTCGTCATGCCCCATTAGCACCCCGCTTGCCGTTGCAGTTGCGATGGCAACATACGCCCGTGGCAAAGAGTGAAAAGATGCGGAAAGAGCAGGACGCTCTGGAGGAGCATCACGAACAGGTGGAGAAGGACAAGAAGATGATGGACGAGCACAAGGCGACCGAAGAGAAGAAGGGGGGCAGGTCTGCTGTTCCTTCTGCTGAGGATACCATATCCAAGGAGGTCAAGGAGGTCAGGGAGGCTGCTAAGGAGGCAACCCAAGCGACCGACAAGGCCAGCAAGGAGGTGGATGATGCGCTCAAGGCTCTCAAAGCCGATGCCAAGTCGGCAGCTTCCTCCGCAGCTGACCATGCCGATCCTTCTTCTCCTGAACATATCAAGAAGAAGGAGGAGGAGAGTGCCGAAAAGGCCGAGATCCACGATACTGGTGTGATTGAAACGACGGAGAAGGAACGGCTGTTGTACTTTGACAATATCATTTTCCCCACGCCGTCGTTTCTGCTGGGAGGCAATTTCCCGGCCTGGATGTTGACGCGATCTGAAGCTCGTGTCAAGGACATTATTCGAAAGTACGCCATTCCCCCAGAGCTCCGAGTCGACTTCAACTCGGTCGTCTTGCGGCCCAAGGATGGAGGTGCCTTTGTCAGATACACCATGCGAGAACAAACGGGCAAATACAACACTCCTCGAGAAGCTGAGGCTGCCATCATTCAACAGCTGAAGAAGTCGGATTACCGACCGTGGTTCGATCCGTTCAGAAAATGCCGAGTTTTCACCGTCAAGGGTGTGCCATGGATCGAGGACCTGCGTCGAATCCCCAACCGTGCGCTCAAGGTCTGGTTTGAGGGCCCCACTCTGTCGCAGGAAGAACTGTACTCTCTGTTCCGCCGATACGGTTACATTAACAACATTGTGCCTCCGGACCCGGCCAGCAAGGACCCCGTGGTGTTTTCCAAGGTCATCTACGGTAGCAAGGGCTCTTCTACCACTGCGAAGAACTGTCTCAACGGAATGTCTGTCAACGACAAGACCATCATGCACATTTCGTTTGCCGACCACCGAACCAAGCTCTCGTATCTCAAGGACTTTATTGTCAACCATACCCGTATTTCCATCCCCATTCTGCTGGCTCTGCTGGCTACCGTTTCTCTGTGGATCTTCGATCCCATTCGAAAGGAATCTGTCAAGAGCAAGATTGAGCCCATCATCAATCTCGAGAACAACGCTCTTTACGTCCAGACCAAGAGCATTCTCAAACCCATGTGGAGCTGGCTTGTGTCTTGGGTAGTCATCCACCCTCGACCTTCTGCCAGAAGAGGCGGAACTCAGCTGCATCAGCTCTGGCCCGAGCGTTTGGCTGCCATTGATGATGTCAAGCAGTGGCTCCAGGAGAACGTTAATACCTTCATTGTCGTCAACGGACCTCGAGGTTCCGGTAAACAGGAGCTAGTCATGGACTATGTTCTGGCCGACCGTCGAACCAACGGAGGTGGGCGAGGCAAGGTGCTGACCATTGACTGCGCGGATCTGGCAAAGGCCCGAAACGACCCCGAGTTCATCACTACGGCTGCCCATCAGCTCGGCTACTTCCCCGTCTTCCCCTGGATGAACAACATCTCTTCATTCATTGATCTCGCCATCCAGGGTCTCACTGGCCAGAAGGGAGGCTTCTCCGAGACCACCGAGGCCCAGTTCAAGAGCATGCTTGGAATCGCGTCTGCTGCTATTGCCGACGTGGCGCTGAGTAACCACACCAAGGAAGACCATGTCAAGAACCAGATTACCCGAAACAGTGACTATCTCCAGAGCCATCCCGACGCCAAGCCCGTGGTGGTCATTGAGCACTTTTTGGCCCGTACCGACCGTAACCAATTCATCTACAAGCATCTGGCCGAGTGGGCTGCTTCTCTGATCCAGTCCAACACTGCTCACGTGATTTTCATCACCTCCGACGTGACTTTCCAGAAGGTGCTGTCGGCTGCTCTGCCCAACCAGATTTTCAAGACGGTGCATGCTGGCGATGCCTCTGCCCAGTCGGCACGAAACTTTGTCAAGCAGCAAATGGAGGAGTTCAAGAAGGCCATTGAGGCTGCCCGACACCTGGTGCAGGAGAACAATGAGCAGAAGGAGCGTGTGGCACGTGTGAGTGAGGATAACGGTGACGAGCCGTCCCTTGAGCAGGTGCTACAAAACCACCGATCCGAGCTGGAGTACAAGCGGGAGAAACGAGAGCGAGAAGGAAAGATTGACGACACCCTGGACGAAATCATCAAGGAAGAAAAGGTGAATGGAGACCGACACCGAGCCGCGTCGGACTCCCAGCATGATTCGGAGAAACCTGATGAAGAGTCTACTGATGACACTGACAAGGTGCAGCAGGAGATTGAAAAACAGGCCAACCCTGAATCTGAGCCTGAGCAGAAGTCCAAGCACGATGAAGTCACGAACTGGAAGGCTCTGATTCCTCCTGGAACCGACGAATACGTGCTTGCAGACATCCCCATTCCCCAGCTGACGGATCTGGACGAAGCTCTCAGTCCCCTGGGAGGCCGAATGACAGATCTACAGGCCTTCATCCGACGACTCAAGTCGGGAGACACCCCCAGAGAAGCTCTTCGAGGCATGATCACCCAGTCGGCTACGGAAATCGTTCAAATGTTCCTCATGAAGGACAACAACCTTTGGACCAAGGAACAGGTGTGGTGCCTGATGAAGAAGGTATCCAAGGACAGTGGCCCTGGAGTGTCCATTGCCGATCTCATGGTCACTGAGCCCATGTTCAAGGGAGCTCTCAAACCCCAGGGAGAGTCTGGAGAGTCTACTATTGGCGCTCTGGAGCGAAGTGAGATGGTCACTGTGGTCACCAGAGACGGAAAGCCCACCTATATCAAGGCCGGAAAGCCTCTGTACCGAGCTGCCTTCCAGTACATTTTGTCTGACAAGACCTTCTCGGCCATGATTGAGTCTGGATTCCTGGAAAGCCAGATGAAGCTTCAGAACGACAAGATTGTCAAGTACGAAGAAGAGCTGCGGTTGCTGGCCAAGTTCCCTCCCAAGTGGGGCGACAATGTCAGTGTCCGAGTCAAGTACCTCGTAGACAAGATGGCCGCTTGCCAGCATAAGATTGAAAAGTTTGAGGCCCAGTTGGTAGAGACCAAAAAGACCTTTGCTGCCAAGAAGGAGCAGCCCAAGAGCTGGTGGAAGTGGTAATCGGAAAGACAGTATATAATGATAATAGCATTGCAGTAATTACGAGCGTTACTGTATTATTACTCTCTAAATAAAATATACATTATTACATGAATCCATTTTCCCCATGGACTATTATTATAGCTTGCCCTGGGCATGAGTCAAAAACTCCGCCGTACAAACCTCATATACAATTCGCCTTCTAACCGTAGGCATATCCTCCTGTGAATAATTCAATGGTGCGTCTCGGGCCATCAACTCGGTGTTCTGGCATGTGAAAACTCCGCAATCAACACCGTTGAACTGCTGGGGCGACTCTGCTCGAGGAACGATTTCATAGCTGTCAAACATGCTGCCGGAACCAGGATGCATCTTCTCAGCCTCCTGACGAAGATAGTCCTTGATGATGTTCAGGTTTCGAGTTCCATCTCCGTTCAACGAGTCGTGCTGTCGCAGCTGCTTGTTGACATTGTCCAACACCGCCAGGCACCAATGGTTATTGTTGAGGTTGAGTGGGAAGAAGACGTAGTCGGCCTTAGTCACATCGATTCCAGCTCGCTTGGCCCACCGAGCCACTCCAGAGTAGCCCTTCTCCTGCAGGTTTTTGAAAAACTGCGTCACCATGCATCCAATGACCGGCAGCTTGCCCTCGGCCTTTTTGGACCGCTCGGTGATCATGGAAAAGTAAAAGTTGATCACATTGTCGTTGAGCCATCGGCCGTCCCTAAGCTTGTGGATGTCGTCGCCCTTGAGATCGATTCGGAACTTGTCAATGATCACATTATGCGGCGACGAACGCCACAAGTCGTCCACCTGCTTCAATTGCTCCGAAGAAAGATCCAAAAATGCACCGGGAGCCTTCTTGGTCCGCATCGATCGGCCCTCGGCCATTGCCTTTTGTCGCTCAATCTGCTCTTGGATGAGCTGGCGTCGGGCCTCCAGCACCTCGTATGACTCCTTGTACTCCACCTGCGAGGCCTCACGCAACGACTGTTCGAGTTCAGCCTCCTGTTTTCGGTAAAACTGGGTGGCCTGTCTCTGTCGGGCTTCCTCGGCCTCATCAACGAGGTCATCGGCACCAGATTTGCCGCTCCAGGTCTGGAAAATAGACTGTGTTCGGTCTTGAGACTCGAGATGAGAAGCATCGAACGATGACTCGGGCACAACCGTAGGAGGAGGCTTGTAGCTGCCTGAAAAGGCGTTGTAAAGTCGCTCGGTGAACTTTTTGTTGGGCTTCTGGCTCAGACTGGGACCGTCCAGAGGTCTCTGCAAAAATGTGGTACCATAAGAAGGCACTCTGTTGGGCTTGATGACGTCTCCTATAACGGGAGCTGCAGAACGCTTGGGCAGCTTCATGGGGGTGAAGGACTGGTTGGAGGCATCGATGGACTCGAACTCGTCCTTGAGAGACTTGCTAGGCTTGAAATGAGGCGAAGAAGCAGCAAACGAGCCGTTGAAATTGATGGAGTCATCGTAGCTGTTGTTTGATGACCTCAGATGGGCCTGTGGGGGTTCCTGGACCGTTGTGCTTGCCTTGGCAGCTCTCATTTGCTCGGGGGCTGCTTTGGCATAGTAGGCGTCGTATTGGTGGTCCACAAACGCTCCTGGAACTCTTGTGGGGTACTGATCGACCTGCCGAGAGCCGAGGATTTCCAGCTCCACGTCCTGGCCCTCCTCATGGGCGTTCTGCGCCAGGTACTGGTTCAGTCTGGCATCTGATTCGTCAATGTTGCCCTGATTCAAATTGTTGGAATCCGCCACCTTGCGTCGCTTTGTGTCAGATGTGTAAACTGCGTTGTACGCAAAGGCCACGCTGGCCCGTAGTGCGAAGAACAGCAGGCTGGTGCCTCTCCACAGGTTCTTGCACGCCTCCACTGCAATGTTCTTGACGGTGTCCATGGTGGGGTGGTCGACAATGGGATCAAAGTGGTTTTGTGCCGCCAGCAACGAGTTGTCTTCGGCCGTGTAATACAGCGACTGGGGCGGAGGTTTGGAGTGGCCCGTTTCTCCTATCACGTTGAACGCCTCGAGATATGAGCGTTTCTGGTTAGCGGTCAGAGAGCCGTGTAGAGGCAGATCGAGAGAGCCCCGGGTGTCCGAAACGGTGCGTGCCGGTGGCTGTTGGCGCGGAAAGTCGTCCTTGTAGCTGACAAGACTCTTGTTGGGGGTGAAGACCCGTTCTGCACGGTTAGAGGCCGGGTTGAAAGGGTCGTCGTGGTGGTTGCTATCTTTGCGCAGACTGTCGTAGTGGCTTGTTTTGCGGGTTCCGTTCTGACGTGGTTGCTGGGGATCGAATACCGGCAGGTTCCCCGAATAGAGCGACGTCATTGTACGATGGTACGCCGTCTGTCCAGTGATGGGTTTTTTTTTTTTTTGTTTTGGATAAATAATGAGTTTAAGTTGAGGTGCATCTTCATCTCCACCGAGAGAAGAGAGTTTCTAACTGAGAGACAGACAGAGGGAGCATCACATCAGGTGAGAGTGTTGATGGCTGTGCATAGAGACAAATATAATACATCAGATTTGTTGGATCATCAGATGTAATCACAATCATTGGTTGTTGTTTTTTTTTGGCCTCATTAGATTGGTCATTGTTAGCTACTTTCTCGGGCTACTAGCATATACTGTACATACCTAATACACTGCTACAATACACCCAAATGGTTTCAGTAATCATAAATAAAATATTTCAGTGGAGTTGAGTTGTGGTTATGTAACAGCTCCCTTCTCTCACCATCCCTCGTCTACTTTGCCTCGGTCATCTCAGCAACATGCTCCTCTCGCAAATGCCGCTCGCAGTCCCGGAAAATCTCGGCCTGCTTTGCAATCTCGCCCAGCTTGCCAATAACGTGTTGGTTGCCGTGCACAAAGCCGTAGATGTGGTACTCCACGCCAATGTCCTTGCAGTACTCCAACACATATCGCTGAGCCCGTCGCAGGTTATGGCGGGGCATTCGGGGGAACAGATGGTGGATGGCCTGGAACTGCAGACCGCCATGCAGGAAATCCAGCCAGGCGGGACAATCCACGTCCATGGTAGTTCGCAGCTGTCGCTGAGCAAACGACTCGGACAGACCAAGGTCCTGAGTGGACATGGCAAAGTGCGACAGGGTGATCTGGACATGCACAGGCATTGTGGCAACGTGAGACACCAACACGTACATCCATCGCTGGCCCGCGGTAGGAATGCTCTTGTACACAATCAGGTAGAAGAACCAGTATGCGAAGAAAGAGAGCCCCATAAGCTCGTACCATCGGAACCAGGCGGCCTTGCCGTGTCTAGGACCTCGTCCGAGAAGCACATGGCCCCAGGAAAGAGCGTACAGGTTGAATCGGCCCAGACACAGAATGGGGTAGTAGGTCATGTGCTGCAGGGGGATCAGGTACCGAGCGAAAATGTCGTACTTGAGCACACAGTTGTAGTATGTGGACTTGACCGAGGAGAAGAACCGGTTGGAAACGGCAAACACGGGCAAGTGCTGGATATCAGGGTCGTGCACGGGATCGTTGGTGATGATATGGTGGACGTTGTGGTTTCGTTTCCACCAGCCCAGAGACAGGCCTCCGATCCAGGCGGCAATGGTCATGCCGATCCAGTTGTCCATCTGGTAGCCGTGGGTGATTCCAATGTGGCCGGCATCGTGGGCAATGAACACAAGCTGGTGCCATCCCAGACCCAGGCAGATGGCAGACACAAACATGGCCTTGTCAAACAAGTACCATGCCAGGCCGAACATGGTGGAGATTCGCAGAAAGTCACTAAAGTAGCCTCTGTAGTTGGGCTCGAACAGGTTGGCCTCCTCCACGCGCTTGTACAGCGCCTTGTACTTGACACCAATTTCCGTCTGTGTCTTGTAGTCCAAGCTGGGGAAGATTTCGAGGTCGTGCTGGAGCTGGCGGTTTTCGTCCTCCTCAATGAGCTGTAGCCTTTGGGCCTTTTGAATCTGTTCGTTTGTGAAAATGGGCGCGGGCTTTTGTGTGACAGCCTCCTGCGACGAGCTGGACGTGCTGCTGGACAGAGAAATGCCCTCGTCGGCAGAAATACTGCCTCGTTTTCGGTACACCCCTCCCTGGATGGGGGGTAGGAAGTTTTCCCAGATTTTCTCACCAGTGATTCCAATCTGGTACGCGCCCATAGTCGCCAGCGCCTCATCACTATGGTAGGCGTTGATTTCGTCGGTGGCGTCTCGGCCTACCACGTGGAAAATGGCCATGTCACCTCCGGGGTGTCGATCGAGCCAGCTGTCCAGTTTGAGCACCTTTCCGTTGTAGATGACAATGTGGTGGCCATCTGCGATGAGCGCCTCGATTTCTGCGCGCGGCAGCACCTCTTGGCGGGTCTTGTACGACATGACGGGGTGTTGTGTGGTAAGTCGGGTAGGTCTTAGCCTGGTTGATACCGAAAACCTCCTCTCTTCTGTGAAGTGTACTCGCACTTTTGCACTTTATTTTTGGATTTAAGGTCCAGGATGCAAGGAAGGGGTACTGTCTACTACTGAGTGTGGATGTGAGTTTGTGCAATTGATGTGTATTTGGGCTTATTTGTTTGATTATTCCCTTGCTGTATTTATTTCTCGTCATTTTCAGCTAATTTTTCGGACTTTTTTTGACACATGTCATCGCTGCTATTGTCTTCTCATACCCACGCGTAAGGTTTGATGGTGTGGTTCGAGGGTGGTTCGATAATCAGAAAAGAAAAAAAAGAGAAATGGAGCAAAAAGTGCAGAAAATGAGGTGACTTAGGAAAGGTGTTTGAATGGAGAAATGCACTTGTTTGTTTGAATTTGCACCTACCTACTTTCTTCCAAACCACGTCGCTGACACATTATATACCTGGCGTTTATTGGCTGGCTGAAGTCACGTGCTTGAGGGATATGTTTCGGGTCCCTGTCATTTTGCTGTTGGGGGTTCCGGAAGAAGGAATGAGACTTGTGTGTGGTAGTTTTGGTCACTACAAGATTTTTTGTGAATACTTCATCTCAGAAAACACACAAGATGACCTGATTGGTGACATGCTGTTATGGCGTTCCTACTACAAGATTCTGTCTCGTATTTCGTTAGGGTTTCATCATGTAATAGTTGAGCCGCGGCGATATGATACACAGCACATCAAATCAGCCCCACCATACGTCAGCGGGGTAATAATACTTGGAGACATGGCAGATCAGATGAGATCACCGAGACCCTGATTTTCAATCTCCCACCAGTCAACATAATATTGTGATATTATCGACTAGCTACGTACAATAGCTAATAATGTCTTAGCTTCATCAAGGGAAACCCACTATTACTACGGTCTAGTACGTACCAGTGAATGGGTAGCAACTAGACTGTTATACCATTTCCACCAACTCCACTCTGATTGCTGTGAAGTGGCCCACCATCGGGCTGGGCTGGTTTCTACATGATCGTCTCGGACAAGCAGCCATGGTTTTGTTTGACATACAGGTGCATGTCCTGAGCAAGCAAGGTGAAACAACAATAGCGGCCAACAAACTAGTGGACAGGTACAAGAACACCCTGGTCATTCAGATCTGAGTCAGTGACCCTAACGTCTCAAACGTCACTAGTAAAACAGGTTTATTTCACCAGTGCACCCCTGTCTACCCTGCGTTAATAAAAATGTGGAACCCTCGAGATGCGCCATCATCTGAATGTTTCACACTGCACAATGGAGCCCTGACATCACAACACAGCAGCACACCGCCCATAATCGTCTCAATACATGAAACTCAGCTCCCCAGCCACCCACAAACCTGATACATGCAACCCTCTCCCGTTCACCGTCTGTTCCCACGTGTGACAGGCGGTTGAGGGGGTCAATATTCTTTGTAGTTTAGACAATTAAGCGCGAATAAGGTTTGGTGTAAGGTTACTCTCCCAACGGGGCTGGTTTGAAAATCGTCTTTCGGGACGCACACGAAACCCAATCGCCATTGATACACGCACTCCATCCCATGTCTAATACCTGCACCATGCAGAAACCAGATGGTGCTGGTCGCACGAGACCCAAAGTGGCAACCCCAGGGCCCACCGAGCAGTCAAAATATTACTTCTAGCCTAGTAATATCGCCCAAACGGTTTTTGACAAAGACCCTGCTCGTATTGTGTGGAAAAGGGAACCTCGACCAGCCCACGACATGAGGCTTAAACAGTATATATACTGGGTGGACCGTGTCTAGTAAAAAGGCCAACAGTCTTCGTTCATTCACTCGTTCTCTCGCTCGCTTTCAGCAACACACGCCCACACACGGCTTCGTCCTCACACTCTTTTTTTGGCTCCGTCCTTACACTCCTTGGCTCTACGCCTTTACACACTCATTTTACTATCGTCACTCATTTGACCCACACTTTCTTTAAATTACACAAACCACATTCATTATCTACCATGAAATTCTCTACTCTCATTGCCCTACTTGCCGCTGTGTCGGCTGCTCCTGTTGTTAATCGTCAGGCCGTCTCTGGCGATAACCTTGTCAAGCGAGAACCCCGAGTCGTTATCCGAACCCACACTGCTGACGCGGTCTTTGTCACCAACACTGTTATGGCTCCCGCCGTCACTGTCACTGCAGGCCAGGAACCTGCCCCTGCTCCTGAACCCCAACCTGAACCCCAGCCAGAGCCTGCCCCTGCTCCTGCCCCTGAGCCTGCTCCTGCTCCCCAGCCCGAGTCCCAGGCACCTCCTGCCCCTGCCCCTCAACCTACTGAGGCCGCCCCCGCCCCTCCTACTGAGCCTTCTCCCGCTCCCGCTCCTNGGGTCTTGTACGACATGACGGGGTGTTGTGTGGTAAGTCGGGTAGGTCTTAGCCTGGTTGATACCGAAAACCTCCTCTCTTCTGTGAAGTGTACTCGCACTTTTGCACTTTATTTTTGGATTTAAGGTCCAGGATGCAAGGAAGGGGTACTGTCTACTACTGAGTGTGGATGTGAGTTTGTGCAATTGATGTGTATTTGGGCTTATTTGTTTGATTATTCCCTTGCTGTATTTATTTCTCGTCATTTTCAGCTAATTTTTCGGACTTTTTTTGACACATGTCATCGCTGCTATTGTCTTCTCATACCCACGCGTAAGGTTTGATGGTGTGGTTCGAGGGTGGTTCGATAATCAGAAAAGAAAAAAAAGAGAAATGGAGCAAAAAGTGCAGAAAATGAGGTGACTTAGGAAAGGTGTTTGAATGGAGAAATGCACTTGTTTGTTTGAATTTGCACCTACCTACTTTCTTCCAAACCACGTCGCTGACACATTATATACCTGGCGTTTATTGGCTGGCTGAAGTCACGTGCTTGAGGGATATGTTTCGGGTCCCTGTCATTTTGCTGTTGGGGGTTCCGGAAGAAGGAATGAGACTTGTGTGTGGTAGTTTTGGTCACTACAAGATTTTTTGTGAATACTTCATCTCAGAAAACACACAAGATGACCTGATTGGTGACATGCTGTTATGGCGTTCCTACTACAAGATTCTGTCTCGTATTTCGTTAGGGTTTCATCATGTAATAGTTGAGCCGCGGCGATATGATACACAGCACATCAAATCAGCCCCACCATACGTCAGCGGGGTAATAATACTTGGAGACATGGCAGATCAGATGAGATCACCGAGACCCTGATTTTCAATCTCCCACCAGTCAACATAATATTGTGATATTATCGACTAGCTACGTACAATAGCTAATAATGTCTTAGCTTCATCAAGGGAAACCCACTATTACTACGGTCTAGTACGTACCAGTGAATGGGTAGCAACTAGACTGTTATACCATTTCCACCAACTCCACTCTGATTGCTGTGAAGTGGCCCACCATCGGGCTGGGCTGGTTTCTACATGATCGTCTCGGACAAGCAGCCATGGTTTTGTTTGACATACAGGTGCATGTCCTGAGCAAGCAAGGTGAAACAACAATAGCGGCCAACAAACTAGTGGACAGGTACAAGAACACCCTGGTCATTCAGATCTGAGTCAGTGACCCTAACGTCTCAAACGTCACTAGTAAAACAGGTTTATTTCACCAGTGCACCCCTGTCTACCCTGCGTTAATAAAAATGTGGAACCCTCGAGATGCGCCATCATCTGAATGTTTCACACTGCACAATGGAGCCCTGACATCACAACACAGCAGCACACCGCCCATAATCGTCTCAATACATGAAACTCAGCTCCCCAGCCACCCACAAACCTGATACATGCAACCCTCTCCCGTTCACCGTCTGTTCCCACGTGTGACAGGCGGTTGAGGGGGTCAATATTCTTTGTAGTTTAGACAATTAAGCGCGAATAAGGTTTGGTGTAAGGTTACTCTCCCAACGGGGCTGGTTTGAAAATCGTCTTTCGGGACGCACACGAAACCCAATCGCCATTGATACACGCACTCCATCCCATGTCTAATACCTGCACCATGCAGAAACCAGATGGTGCTGGTCGCACGAGACCCAAAGTGGCAACCCCAGGGCCCACCGAGCAGTCAAAATATTACTTCTAGCCTAGTAATATCGCCCAAACGGTTTTTGACAAAGACCCTGCTCGTATTGTGTGGAAAAGGGAACCTCGACCAGCCCACGACATGAGGCTTAAACAGTATATATACTGGGTGGACCGTGTCTAGTAAAAAGGCCAACAGTCTTCGTTCATTCACTCGTTCTCTCGCTCGCTTTCAGCAACACACGCCCACACACGGCTTCGTCCTCACACTCTTTTTTTGGCTCCGTCCTTACACTCCTTGGCTCTACGCCTTTACACACTCATTTTACTATCGTCACTCATTTGACCCACACTTTCTTTAAATTACACAAACCACATTCATTATCTACCATGAAATTCTCTACTCTCATTGCCCTACTTGCCGCTGTGTCGGCTGCTCCTGTTGTTAATCGTCAGGCCGTCTCTGGCGATAACCTTGTCAAGCGAGAACCCCGAGTCGTTATCCGAACCCACACTGCTGACGCGGTCTTTGTCACCAACACTGTTATGGCTCCCGCCGTCACTGTCACTGCAGGCCAGGAACCTGCCCCTGCTCCTGAACCCCAACCTGAACCCCAGCCAGAGCCTGCCCCTGCTCCTGCCCCTGAGCCTGCTCCTGCTCCCCAGCCCGAGTCCCAGGCACCTCCTGCCCCTGCCCCTCAACCTACTGAGGCCGCCCCCGCCCCTCCTACTGAGCCTTCTCCCGCTCCCGCTCCTCAGCCTAACGAGCCTTCCCCTGCTCCCCCTGCTCCCCCTGCTCCCCCTGCTCCCCAGCCTACCGAGCCTGCTCCTCAGCCCAACGAGCCCTCTGCTGCTCCCGAGCCTGCCCCCACTTCTGACGCTGCTCCCAGCCCTGCTCCCGCTCCTACCACCTTCTCCACTTCTGTAATTGAGCCCTCTTCCACCTCTTCTACTGCTGCTGAGTCTACCCCGACTGTCACTCCCAATGGTATCCTTCCCTACTCCCTGACCTACTCTCCTTACAACGATGACTCTTCTTGTAAGAACATGGACCAGGTGATGAAGGACCTCAAGGAGATTGTTGCCAAGGGTATCAAGGTGATCCGAATGTACGGAACCGACTGTGGCTCTGTTCAGACCGTGGAGCCTGCCGCCAAGCAGCTCGGTCTCAAGATCAACCAGGGTTTCTGGATCGGACCTGACGGTGTTGACTCCATCGACTCCGGTGTCCAGGAGTTCATTGACTGGGTCCAGCAGAACCAGGCCTGGGGAATGATCGACTCTATCACCGTTGGTAACGAGGCCATCATTGCAGGCTACGTCAGCCCCGGTCAACTGCTTGGCAAGATTCGTCAGGTCAAGAGCCAGCTCAAGGATGCCGGTTACCAGGGCCAGGTCACTACCGCCGAGCCCGCCGTTTCTTATACCACTCACCCTGAGCTGTGTACCGGCCCCGAGCTCGACTACGTTGGAATCAACTCCCACGCCTACTTCAACCCCCAGCAGTCGCCTGAGACCGCCGGCCAGTTTGCTCTGGACGAGATGGCTCTGACCCAAAAGACTTGCAACAACAAGGTTGTTTTTGTCACCGAGACCGGCTACCCTTCTGCCGGCGACACCAACGGCAACAACGTTCCTACTCCCGAGAACCAGGAAATTGCCATCAACTCTCTGCTCAAGGCCCTTAATGGCTACGGCACCTTCTTCACCATGTACAACGATTTCTGGAAGGCCCCCGGTCCTTTCAACGTTGAACAGCACTTTGGTATCATTAACATTCTCCAGTAAGCTGTTTTTCTAGGCTTACAACCCCCCTCTTTTGCATGCATGCCGGTTTTCTAAGGTCGGTCTTTTATATTCTAATTTATTAACATTTATTGTACCTTCTAGACGAGACTATCTGTTCTCAGTGTGACTCTACTTTACACCCCGACATCGCACTCATCGCTGCGATGACGACACTATGACGAAATTCAAATAATCTGCAAGACGCATCTTCCCCCGCCAACTTAGACCATGCGATACCGCTTGCCGTGTCCCGTGTCACCTGTTGTCTTGTCCGGCGTTGAGGGCCTTGGTGATAACAGTGACTCTTAACTTAATAAAGAGTCGTAATTACTCACCCAGTAGATTCAGACAAGCATAAGTAAATCCGAGCTATTCTAGTCGAGAACATGAAAAGAGTGTCTGGTTCCGTCTTTTATTTGCCGCGCTATTTCGAGCTTTTCACTTTCCCCCCCCCCAGAAAAAATCTCGGTTTCTTCTCGTTTCCATCCACCTACCAGGCTGGTCAGCCAATCGACACTTTTGTCCTGTATCACCTCATCTCTGATAACCCTATTTTATTATCAGTCAAACTCTAAATAGCCCACCTGGATGTACAGTATGTCCCCAAATGTAACTGAGACGTAGAAGTGGGGGGACCCATACACAGTAGCAAGTAGCTAATGGATGTAAAAAATCCAAGGAAATGTCGGGAGTCGGTAACTAGCAAAAATTGTGGAAAATGAAATGTGAAGTTATGTCGGATGTGTAAACCCGGAAAGCCAGCCGATCGCCAATTCACAATTCACTCGATCGACACAAACACAGTCTCAAGGAAAACCCCGAGTAATCACCGAAGACAGATGGATGGTCGACGTAATCCTACCTTGTCCAATGTCCTCTTTGTGTGCTTGTGTATGCCTCCTCCTTCCATTTTCTTCCACCAAGAACTTCCTTTACTACTGTCAACCTTATACGGAAGGATGACTCACATCACATCCGATGGGGTCCGATGAGAGTCGATGAAAGCCAAAGCAACCAATAGAAGCCAATGGTGTATCGCAAACATTGCCGCCCCCTAGGCCGTGTCTCAAATGTCACCACGAGCTCAACAAAAGGAGCTCATCTATACTTACAAGTAACCACTACAAGCAGACTTATGGTATGATACAATGCATTTAAATATTACGTCTCTTTGTCTGTCGAACGTCGTCTTCATCAAACGATCGCTTAAGGACTGCTCTGCTGAACTCGCTCTCGCCGAAGACGGGAGACGCAGCAGGGGTGTAAACAGTCACTGGGGAAACTTCATCGTCACCGTTAGTGGGGGTGTTGGTGGTGTTGTTGAGTTCCACCTCAGGCATGTCAAGAAGAGCATTCTCAAACAGAAGCTCGCTCCACTGCGCGTAAACGTCGCCGGGAACAAAAGTCTTCCAGTCGAGAGCCTTGAGGAAGTCCAACATGTTAGTAGAAAGCTCGGAAGCCTGCAGCCCCGAAATCTTGGCCCATGCTCGAGCGCTAAAATTACGGTCCTGCAGAAACTTGTCTGCAACCATGAGGGAGGAAAGGAAAGAGCGCCGGGGGCAGGAAAGAAGATTCACCTTGCCGGGGTTCTTGGGCTCAGAAGATCGATTACGAGAGAGCTCGATGATCTGAGGCTTGAGCTGCACAAGGTAATAGAGAGCCACGTGCAGCGTAGAGAAGGAGGAGCGGGAACGCCGCAGAACCTCCTGGATGAACCGTTTCAGAGAAATGGATCTGACCGAGGACGAGCCTCCAGGAAACTGGCCCTGGATCTCGCCCACGCGGGATGTGGCAGGCCAGATGGTCTCGAGGATCCAAACGGCGGACTCGACGAGACGCGAAATGAACTGTTCCTTGCGCGAGTCGTTGAGAGTGCTGAGCACACGGTTGATGCTATTGGTCTCGATGGTGGCCATGGGCTCCTTCTTATCCAGAAGAACCCCTGGGGTTGTGTTGACGGAGACACATGTCGAAGGACAGGTGAAGGTGGAGTCGGTAGGCGAGGCCATGATGCAAATATAAATAGGTGTAGTAGTTGTTAAAGTCTTTGGTAGTCTTGTTGATGTTGTTGTAGATGAGCAGCGACACGAATGTGTGACCACTAGCTGCCACGCCCAAGTTTGTCCGGGGACTTTAGGCTAGATATAGTTACTATCGGATGCGATAGTGACTCTTATCAAGACTAGGTTTTCCCGAGCGAGATCGGTGGCGTGCTTCAGGCAGAAGAGTGCTGGGTGAAGGCTGCGCTGTGTGGAGTGACTCTGATAATGGGCTTTATGCACGCTGTGCAGACCGAGTCGGTTAGTCACTGAGCTTAATTTGTGGTGACTCACAGGAAAGCTGAGCGGGTGTTGAGAAAGTTAATTTAGTGGGTCCTGGGATATGGGAGGAAAAATCCGGGACTCAAAAAATTGATTTGAGGTGAGGGGAGAGCAGTTCCAAAGTACTGGTCCGTGTCGTAAATGTGTGCTTGCCGAGCGTGTGCTTTCGCAGGCAGAACAGTGGGATGTCGGTCACGTGTTCTTCCTTGTTAACTTCGAGCGTCCGAGTTCTCTAAACCACCACAACGGTGATAAAAACGGACATTTTTCAGGCGTAGCGGGTTCAAAAGGGTGTGTTAAGAGGCGTTAGGGGGTTGTTCAGAGGATGTCTAAGCGACGGGTTGTGTGACAAAAGTCGTAGTTGTTGGGGGTGGGGGGGGGTCGTGTGGTGTCGTGTGTGACTAATACCAAGGCGCGATTGATAAATGTGGCGGCACAATGGGGCAAACAAGCAATGGAGGCGAGTCTGTTGAGAGCTCGTGTCGTGTGTAAATGGGGCTCTGAGCGGTCCAGGGAGGCTGTGCGTCAGTTCCGTGACAATGCAAAGTAGTCTGGCAGCCAGAGGGATGGAGTAGAGAGAGCCTGTTACGTGCCACTGATGGTTTCTGTAAGTTAGCCCTCCGTGCTGGGATTTTTTCCGCAGCCGCATAGCTCATGTGCCCTAACCCCAATCTCCCAAACGGGGGGTCTACGGAACCAAACGGCACGCTAATAGAGTGCCGTTTATAGGCGGGATAATCGCGCGCTAGGGTCCGTGGGGAGCCAGGTGTGAGCAATTGGTTATTCCGTGGCCATTTGGGGTATTGTTTGATCTATTTTCTCATGTCTACCAAGCGTTGGAGGCCTCCTGAGTTTCTGTACGGCACTGGTTTGCTCACAAATCAAGAGTGAAAAACAAAACTCTAAACCAAGTGTGACCAGTGCCGCCTCTCGCTCTTTTTTTGGTAGCCTTTTTTTTTTTTCTTTAGGAGAGAGACGGGCAGAAAGAGAGAGAGAGAGAAGCTGGCTGGGAGAAGCCGGAAGTAGGGTAAGCAGAATATCTCGGGGATATTCTCCTACACCACACGCAGCTAGCCGGGCCTTCCGCGGTAGGATAGTACGATACGATTAAGCGAGTCTGGAGTTTCTTGGGGTCTTTTGGGGGGATCTTGTCTCGTCAGTAACAGCCGGATTTTTACGCCGCATTCTTCAAGTCTTTATTACCAGTCTTGGCAACTTGTCACTTGTCAGTAGAAACCTGATGGGTTGAATCATCGTAGCCCTGACAAGTGCACACTGATGTATTCACTCTCGCCACTGTCTGATGGTTGCTACTTGGCCCCATACTTGCTCCCGTACTCGTGCCTCTACACTGCCTGTATTATCCAAGGCTTGCTGTTCAATCTGATTATTCGCAAGACTGATGTGTAAGATTACAGTTGCTCTGATGATAGATGGGCTCAGACACGCTGGTATGACGAACCGTGGCGTGGCTTGCCATCAATGTAAAGTGTGGAGAGAAGGGTGGCGTATATGCACCTGTGACGTTTGATCGCATGAGTTTCACTCGCCATTGCTCATTTGTTTTTATATGGCAGTTCTTGTTTGTGCCTCATCTGATATCGGAGTTTTGCTTGGCTCTCTGCATAAACGCCATTACTAAAAGTTGGCGACAATTGGCGTAGCTTGCGCGACAAATAGGGAGGGTTGTATAATGAGAGAAATTTCCACGTAAAAATATGAAACGAAGAAATAAAACCACAGGCCATCCCTCTTTTGTCTCGTTTCTGCGTGTGTAACTACATTTCTCGCCTCATTACACTCCGTGACGTGTCCTGAGAGAATCCCAAATCTGGGGACCCACCTGTATAAGGAACATGCAGCAGGCTCGGAGAATGGAACCGGCACGTGGGCGTCGAGCCGTTGCCGTCTGGGGATGCATGCACAGAATGAGCATGCATTGTGGAGTGACGGAAAAGGAAGAAAAAAGAATGAAAGAATCCATGCAGCAAAGACACAAAGCAAAAGGCGACACCGTGCGGTATCGCTGGGTGGAGAGAGTGTGGTGGTATCCGTTTGCCAGCGTATCTCTGACTCACTAAATTAGACAAACTTTACTCACACTTTAGAGTAGCGTAGATAATGTTTAACTGTAAGAGTGAAGATTTTGCAAGTGACTATGGTGAAGGAGGGGTACTGTAGCTGGTGAATATGTGTCTGATTGTGGGTGATGGTGCTTTGTATACGACTTGTTTGTGCCTGTGGTGTAGGCCTTCTCGTTTCGACCATGTTTTTACTTTTCCAGTCCATCACCATCTGAAATCAATGACTGTCTAATTCACACCCTATACACCCTTCATTTATCACCCTTAACTAACCTTCAGTTACCCACCAAAACCCAACCACGCTTAGTCAGCTACCCCTTACTGCCAACATACCAAAAACACGAAATATTCCACGTTCAACTATCAACATCCATTACGATAATCCTCTCTCTATATATACAAACCTCCACGTAGCCATCCTTCACCAGAAAACTACCACCATCCCTTCTTCTCCGTCTTCTTCTTGGCCATCTCGGCTTCAGCAATATCAACAGCTCGAAGAATCGCCTCCTCTCGAGCCAACAACTGCTTCTCAGCAGCAACCATGTGTCGCTGCTGCGGCCGCTCGTAAACCAGGTCAGCAACCTCATTAGTCACGTGACCAGGGTTGGCTCCAGGCATGGCTGGGTTGTGGTTCTGAGAAGCCAGTTTGGTGTATCCTCTCTCCTTGACGATAAGATCCTGCTGCTCTTGTTCGGTCAGCGAGCCTGTCAAGAAGCCCTTGAGTCGGATTCGGGCTCTGTAGAAGGGACTAAAGACGTTTTCGTAGCCGTTGTCCCATTTCATGAAAAACACTCCGTAGCCCAGAATCGACACCGTCAGCACCTTGCCCGTCAGCTTGATGCCTCGCATGAACCCTTCAGACGTGTTGACTCGCCTCAGCTTCTTGAATTGGCCCGGGTACTTTTCGCTCGGTGGCCGCGGGTCGTATTTGATCTGGCGCATGACCGCTCGGGCCTGCTGGTACTTGGACGCATTTTTGGGGGTCTTGGTCCAGCCTCGGGGCTCAGTGGGGGCCAGATATTCACTGGGGTAGCCCTGCGGAGGCCGATTTTCCGTCGGATCGAACTGGTTATACGGAGCTCGGGGCGGGGGGTTGCTCATTGTGTGGTTGTTTGACGTCGCACGCTGAAAATCGTGCAGAAATAATGGAGGTCGAAAATTACCTTTGAAGGTTGTGCATCTGGTGCATGTTGGAGAGAACGAATCTGAGAGGAACAGAGAAATAGCTGTACCGGTACTGGTAATTGAATGGACGGAAATGAAAAAGAGAGTCGTTTTGGATAAGTAGAGATGCCACAGTCAAGATTATCTGAAAAACCAAAAATAATCACAACCAACAAGAGTATCTGTCAATTATCTCTGTTTGCTGTAACTAAATCGTGCGGTACGAGTACCGGTACGTACGATATTGTAACCAAATGAGTTATATTATGACAAGTCTTCAACTAAACACCACCTAATAATCAATAAATCATACAATAAAAATCTCAATCTATTATGCTAAACAATTCTCGTCTCCTGCTGGGGCGCATCCCTGGAGTCAAACGAGGCGCCCGAAGGCAAAGAATCTCGGAAGGAGTCACGCATGTTGCGACTGCTATGTTGGTTGGTGCGCAGGTGGTTCTGCATGCTCAGGTCGTCGCTGCTCTTGGTCTCAACGCCCAGCATTGAGTTGCTGTCATCGTTGTCTCGGATCTCCTCCTCGAAAGGCAGATCGTGACCCTCCTGAGCAGCGTTGCCCAGAGCGTTGAACTCATTATCGCCCTGCAGACCGTCCTGGTTGGGCATAAAGTACGCTCGGTCATCCTTGGCGGGATGGTATCGCTTGTCGGGGTTCTTGGACAAGATGGCAATAGTACAAGTGACAATGACGATGATCAACAGCACCAGCGAAAAGGCGGCGTTAAGAATGAAGAAAATGACGCCCATCACCGACGACACGGACGCCGGCTGGCCGTAGATGCGCGAAAAGAATGTGAACAGGAAAGAGTTGATCAGAGTCACAAGCGAAATGGCGATGTTCAGCGCGTTGGTTCGCTTGTCCATGTACGGCTTTTGCCAGCACAGCAGAGCAAAGTAGAAGAGCTCGATGATAAAAATGGCCATGGCCTGGGTCTTACCAGACTGCTGGGCGTAGGCGATAAACAGCGCCTTGACCAGAGTGTAGACCAACTGCAGCACGCAGTACCAGTATTTGTCCGCGTTGAAGTGCAGGTACATGAAGCCGTATCGGTTGAGAATTCGGGGGTTACCAAACAGCAGGTAGGCCGGAGTCTGGTGTTCTTGGATCGACTTTCGAGCAAAGTAAACCACTCGGAAACACACAAAGGAGAGCACGCCGAGAGTCAGCACCAAGAAGAAACATGCCAGCACAATGACGGCGGCAGAGTCTCGGGTGTAGAACTCCCACAGCGAGAAGACGAGCAGCTGGGGACAGAAGAGCAGCAGAGTACGCGACAGAGCGCCCTTGAGCAGCAGTCGCTCAGAGCTGGCGTAGTAATCGTGTCGGTATCCGTCCTCGTCGTGCTCCTTCTGCTGCGAGTTTTCGCCGTAGTAGACGTTGGGGGAGGTTTGTCCTCCTCGTTTTCGCTGCAGACACAACTGGAAGAGCTTGAAGACTCCGAAACAGATGCCCAGGAGGATACCAAACAGCACAAAGAATGTGAAGGAAGTGATGGCTCCCGAGGTCTGTTCAATGTTGGCGTCGTAGATGACTCGCAGAATGCCTCGCAGCACCAACAGGGTGGAAGAGGACTCGGGAGCAATGTCCTCAAGCTGGGCTCGCTTGGAGAGCAGGTTCATGACGTGGTCAGGCGCCAGGTCTCTGGCTCGAATACCCGAGGGGTGATATGACACCAGCTGACGGGTATATCGGTTCGTGTTGGCGTAGACATTGGAGGCCGCATCATAAGTAGCCATGAACATGTGGTCGGCCACCTTGCCAAGCACGGGGCTGAACCGGGTGACTCGTTCGACAAACATGTTTCGTCGCTGGACCAGAATGGAAATGGTCTTGTGGGTCAGGTACAGGGTGGGGTTTCCGCCCGTGGACTGGATGTACCATCGGAAAATCTTCTGCATAAAGGTGATTCGGATCAGTCCGACGGACCAGGCCACGTTCTGGGCCCAGGCGGCAGCCATGGGCGGCACTCGGGGCACCGCCTGCATGGTCAAAATGACAGTAGCCTGGAAGTAGTTGAAGAGAGATACGGAATTTGCGGCAATATGGGAGGCCGTGATGGAGTTTCCAAAGGTTGCAGCAAATGCCGCGACTAGTAGACCTAGGCCGGAAATACAGGCGGTGACCCACTTAACAGCCGTGTGTTCTACCGTCTTGTGGTTGGTCATTTCAATGACAATACAGGCCACTCGTTTGTCGGTGTCCAGCATGTAGACGGAGCCGACAATCATCAGATCAATATCGGGGAATGTGAAACCGACACCGGGGATCTGGTCGACATCGTGCTTGGAGATCTCGGCGGTGGACTCCAGGTCAATGTTTCCGGGGTACATGGGACACAGCTGTTGCAGCTTATCGTTGGTGCAGGGGTCCACCTTCTTGGAGTAAGCCATGAAGCCGTAGGCCCAGACATCGACAGTGGCGTAGACCCGGCCGGAAATATCCGTTTTGGCCCGCACATTGTAGTCGATGGTTCTGTTGTCTGGGTAGAACTTGATGTCGAAGTAATCGGCTGTGAAGGACGAGTTTTGCATGCAGGTGACGAGCGTGTCAGCCGACAGCTGACGTTCTTTTGCTAGCACCAGCGTCGCCAGCCAACACAGCAGTATGGCGGCGAGTCTCATTGCGACGGCCGTTTTCTAGCGAGGGAATGGGGTTGGTTGGTGTTGTGTTGAGAAAGTGTGGGTTGGCTGTTGGAAAATAGATTCGCTTCCCTCTTCTAAGGTTGCCGCAGCATGAGCGTTTTAACCTAACACAACAGAGGAGTCCCGGCAACCAGGCAAACCATGTGTTTAGGTCCAAAATAGGGGTGGGCTTCGCAACATGGCCAGGGCGTAGCTGCAACGGCCGGCGTTTTGTCCACATGCGCCGTTAGGTCTGGTGCCAATTCCGTCCGCTCTGGCCAAGAAAAAACAGCGGCTATGACGTCTAGTCAGCGCCCATTAGTCTTACATTAGAGCGTACTTGGGCTGGGGCTTTGGGCCTAACAGAGGAGTAGGTTTTTTGGCAAACTTTATCGTGCTGAGCCTACTTTTGTTATTGCTGGTGAATGTTTGGCGAGACGAGGCTCAGAGCCTCCGGAGGTTAAACAGGGGGTCCATCGTAGTTCAGGCGTGTGGCCCATAATAATATTTAGACGGGTGGAAATCCAGGTGCAGAAGACAGTGTTTTTGGGGGAGGGTGGGACCGTTGTGTGGGGTTTTACTTCTTATTCTGCGCTCTCCTGACTCACCTGTGCAACCAACTATGGGCAACCGTTGCTATCGTTGCTTCCCCTCGCCAGCGAGCGGTAATTATAGATCAGCCCTGTGGAATGTTTGGCGAATAAATTGCACTTTAGAGTAGGAGTTCTGGCAAGAACCGAAATGACTAAAAACAAGCGCCTGTACGGGAAGCCCAAACGGAGGTGGAAAAATCAACAATAAAACAAACGACGTTCTCAAAAACAACGTCATTTCTGCTCTTCCGGTTGGGAGTCAGAAGCAGCTCACAGGAACCACACAGATCCAAGGTACCCTGAACTGCATCCTTCCCAATACGAGTCCGAGTCGGCCTTGTCTTTGGAGAGGTGTGCATGTGGGCACTATATTTGGCTACTTTTGTGGACCACGCCGTTGTTCTAGTAAAGGCTATCGTTGAATGGGAAAAAGCATCTCTACGAGTACGATACGATACATGGCAATGAGATTCCGGTTCAGTTCAGCTCAAATTGGTCTTTTTTCTTCTTCTCTGTTGTCTTGCTACGTAGCACACGTGTGTCGAGATGTCCATTGTCCTTAAATGGCAGTCAGTCAAGCCTACTTAGCGTGGCTGAGTTCTATTTTTAAAATTTGGCCTTTTTTTATTTTTTTTTCTTTTATGGAAAATTTTGCTGGCTCTAAGCTATTTTTCCTGCTTTCTATTTTCTTCTCCACTCCACCAAAGCAAGCAAAAGCCAGAGCCAAAGAGCCAAATAGTTACTGCTACTACAGACCTTGGCCCTCTTGGACCACAAACGCTACCCATTGGGAACCCTTCAAAACTTCAAGGCGGCAAGTCACACCATTACAGCACTCGTACAGTTTTGCCGTTCCATCTCTCACTGTAACCTAGCTACCGTAATCTCGTTTCTAGCCATTTTTAGCCATTGTGTAATTACGTTTTTTAGATCCCCTCTTGTCTGCCAGTTTTAACATAACGTCAGCAGTTGTTCTCTCACCATATCCGGCCGGTTGTCTGACATACATTTATCACCACGCACGCATTGAGTAAAGAAAAGATTTTTCTTCTTCTTGTTGCACAATTGCACATGACAAGAGTGCCTGTTAAATGCCTCAATCATTTGAAGGAGACGTCAAGAAAAATAGTGCCACTATCCTCCTGCTAGACGTCCAGTGTTAAAAATAGTCAGAAACTGGAGTATCAAGAACAAAGGGTTACTGTATCAATGAAGACAGTCCAAATATTTTCTTGTACAGTACGTACGGTACGTACTCGTACAGTAGTACAGAAATTACTGTTGGATAATACTGTAGCTCCACTTGGACGTCAACTTGCAATTGCACGCACTGCCCGTCTGCCCTCAAGCACTCCCCTCTCCATAGACAGGGTAACACCCCCTGCGACCGCCCGGGTAACCCCCTACCGCCCGGGTAACCGTGAAAAATTGCAGTAGGGCCCCATTGTCTCTTAATATCAACCCAAAAAGACGAAAATCGGTTGTTTCGTCACGTGGACCCTGCAGGAGGAGATGTGGCAAGAGGTTAGCACACTCAAAGCCAGCAGGCTGTACAGTGCGTGCAAAAGGGCCCCCCTGAGCCGGCCCCGTACAGCGTGTGCCTGAAATTGCCCCGTTGAGGTATAGATAACGACAGCGCGCACGTGTGGCCTTCACATTCCCAGCGATAGTCCCTGTTCCCCTCAACCATAAAACCGGAGCTCAGAACGTACAATCAGCTCAACATAGTTTGCACTTTGACTTTTTTTTGAGAGCCAACCCTATCGATTAAGCTTTGGGTCTCACACTGAGCTATATTTAGAATTGTCCCAACTGGGAACTGATCAGCGCTGATAGCTGGTATGGGCTTCATTTCCGGGCCACGAATGGGACCTTTGGGGCTCCAGCAGGTCTCGGAAGTCGGAATTGCGACGAAACAAGCACCCGGCTGCACACATAGACCTGCCTTCAACACACTAACACCCCATATAATAGCCCCGGGTTATGGCCTTCGGCGCCATACTGTACTCTTGGGCACAAGGGTATGCACATTCACCACGTTGCGCGTGCATGGATTACTAAGTGGTGCCTGTGTGTCAGTGTCGCCACCTTGTTGCAACAAGGCAAGTTTGAAACGTTAAGGGCGTCAAAGCCAAGACCAACCCAAAGACAAGACGAGCCAATCCCAAAGGAGAGCAAAGGTATCACTATCAGCCAAAGATTGTGCAGTATTTTTATTTTTATTTTTAGGGGGGGATTGAGCTCGAAAGAGCGACAACAGCCATCTTTCGGGCGGGGTCTACTCTGGGTAGCGTAAGCCGTAGCACACACTGTACAAGACACGGCCTATGTAACGCACCAGCCATGCGCCAAATCAATTAAAGAGACGACCACGCTGTATTACTGGGATACGAGTGGAAAGAGAGAAGACCTCAGGGTGCTGCTGCGTAGGGTTAGTTTATTGGGGAAAGGCCACGCATCGACATGGTCGAAAGGCCGCGAGACTTGCACATCCACCGCCAATCTCAAGAGTGCCCATTTCTCGGCGGCCCAGATGCACTCCTCCTCCCTCCGCTCCGTTTTCCCAACACCTTTGCTTGGGAATTCCCAGCTGCCACGTCGGCTCATTCCAGGAACGCAAATTTTACTTTTGAGCCGGCACGGTAAACGCAAATAGCACGCGCCCAAAGTTGCGCAGGAGTGGTCGCAGTAAGGGGGTTCTAGAAGTCAAAGACGTTGTTGGGGGAGGACGTTTGAGGGCCCAATGTAGCAAGTGCGGGGGCAAAGCTGCCGTCAACAACGTGAAAGAAAGCCCACCTGAGCGAAAAATGCTTTTTTCCAGCCCCCCGCTGCCCCGTTCCCACTCTCTTGTCTCGTTGTATCACTTTGACCATCTCGGTTGCGCGTCTAAGGTTTTATGCTTTGTGCGTCTAAACTAGTTTCAGTTTGCTCCTTGGGAATTTCGGATATGGTGTGCCTTTATTCCCAACTTGAGATTTTCTTCCCTTCACGACTTTGATTCTTCACTGTTGCACTCGTCGCGGGCAATTTGAAATTCGTGGTTAAGTGAGTATACCAGGACACATGGCGACGGCGAACACGCACAGGACATCGCCAGATGCTCTACCATCGACCCCCCCCAACACTGCTGTCGTCGTTGCTCAGATATTCCGCGCAATGGCTTATCAGCACACCGCAGCAACCGGTCTTCAGGAGAGCTCCAGACGGGAATAGGGTGGTTCACAAGGGTGACACAGCACGGAATTTACGTAGGCTACCACTACCAGACGTGCCGAGCAGTGTTTTTTCCCTGTTCCTTCTTTATTTTGACGGCTTCTTCCCCTGGTTTTTTTTAGCAACACAGCCCCGAACATTACTAACTCAGTGTCATACGACTACAACTACGACTACCAGCAACCGGGCCAGCAGGGCGGTGATGGCCAGCACCACGGCCAGAACCAGCAGCATCCCGGTCAGCAGGAATACTACGATGAGTACTACGACGACGGATACGGTAACCAGTACGGAGGCCAGGAGGGCTACCAGGAGGGTGTGGACCAGCACGGAAACCCCTACCAGCACGACCCCCACGCCGGCGTGGCCGCTGCCACCTCTGGCGGCTACCGAAACGTCAAGGACGACGGCTCCGAGACTTTCTCTGACTTCACCGAACAGAACGGCCAGGGCTACAACCAGTACGGCCAGGGCTACAATCAGGGCCAATACAACCAGGGCTACCAGGGTGGCCAGTACAACCAGGGCTACGGTGGCTACGACCAGTATGGCCAGTACAACGATGCCTCTCAGATTTCTTTCCGATCTTCGGGCGCCTCTACTCCCATTTACGGCCTCGACTACGCTGCCTCGCAGCAGGGCATTGGTGCCGGCTCTGGACGATCCCGAGAGCCCTACCCTGCCTGGTCGGCCGACAACCAGGTCCCCGTGACCAAGGAGGAGATTGAGGATGTCTTCATCGACCTCACCAACAAGTTCGGTTTCCAGCGAGACTCCATGCGAAACATGTACGATTTCCTCATGGTTCTGCTTGACTCTCGATCGTCGCGAATGACCCCCAACCAGGCGCTGCTCTCTCTGCACGCCGACTACATTGGTGGTGACAACGCCAACTACCGAAAGTGGTACTTTGCCGCTCAGTTGGATCTCGACGATGACATTGGATTCCGAAACATGAAGCTCGGTAAGACCAACAAGCGAACTCGAAAGGCCCGAAAGAAGTTCCGAAAGGAGATGCAGGACCCCGAGGCTGACCCTGCCAAGACTCTGGAGGAGATCGAGGGCGACAACTCCCTCGAGGCCGCCGAGTACCGATGGAAGACCAAGATGAACGCTCTCTCTCCTCTCGAGCGAGTGCGACACATTGCCCTGTGGCTGCTCTGTTGGGGCGAGGCCAACCAGGTGCGATTCACCCCCGAGGCTCTGTGTTTCATCTTCAAGTGCGCCGACGACTACTACACCTCTGCCGAGTGCCAGCAGCGAACTGAGCCCGTGGACGAGGGTGACTACCTCAACCGAATCATCACCCCTCTCTACCGGTTCATCCGAGGCCAGGGCTACGAGATTTTCGATGGTAAGTTCGTCAAGCGAGAGCGAGACCACAACAAGGTCATCGGTTACGATGATGTCAACCAGCTCTTCTGGTACCCCGAGGGTATTGAGCGAATCACCTTCGAGGATGAGTCTCGTCTGGTCGATGTGCCTCAGTCTGAGCGATACATGAAGCTCGGTGACGTTATCTGGGACAAGGTCTTCTTCAAGACATACAAGGAGACCCGATCCTGGTTCCACGTGTTCGTCAACTTCAACCGAATCTGGATTATTCACGTCACTTTCTACTGGTACTACGCCTCTTTCAACTCCCCCACTCTCTACATGAAGAACTACGTTCCCACCCTTGATAACCACCCTCCTCCCGCCTGCAAGTGGGGAGCTGGTGCCATTGGTGGTGTGATTGCCACCGGTCTGCAGATTATCGCTACTCTGTCCGAATGGGCCTTTGTTCCTCGAAAGTGGGCTGGAGCTCAGCATCTTACTCGACGTCTCATGTTTTTGATTGGTATCCTCATTGTCAACTTGGTTGCTCCGGTCTACGTTCTTGGTGTGGTTGGTACCACCCACGAGTCTACCTCTGCTCTCGCCGTTGGTATTGTTGGATTCATCATCTCCATCATCACCTTTATCTTCTTCTCTATCATGCCTCTTGGTGGTCTTTTCACCTCGTACATGAAGAAGAGCACTCGACGATACGTTGCCTCTCAGACTTTCACCAACTCGTACCCTCGACTCGATTTCCACGACAAGATTATGTCTTATCTGCTGTGGACTTGTGTCTTCGGTGCCAAGCTGTCTGAGTCTTACTACTTCCTTATTCTGTCTCTGCGAGATCCTATTCGAGATCTTTCTCAGATGAAGATGCGATGTTACGGTGAGATTTGGTTCGGTATTGACTACCACGACGCTCTGTGTAAGGTGCAGCCCCAGATTACTCTCGGTCTCATGTACGCTACCGATCTGATTCTTTTCTTCCTCGATACCTACCTCTGGTACATTATCTGCAACACCATTTTCTCGGTGGCTCGATCCTTCTACCTGGGTATTTCCATTTGGACTCCCTGGAGAAACATTTTCTCCCGACTGCCCAAGCGAATTTACTCCAAGATTCTTGCCACCACTGATATGGAGATTAAGTACAAGCCTAAGGTTTTGATTTCTCAGATCTGGAACGCCATTGTAATTTCCATGTACCGAGAGCATCTGCTGGCCATTGAGCACGTTCAGAAGCTGCTCTACCACCAGGTGCCTTCTGAGGTTGAGGGCAAGCGAACTCTGCGAGCCCCCACCTTCTTCATCACCCAGGACGATCATTCTTTCGAGACCGAGTTCTTCCCCCGAAACTCGGAGGCTGAGCGACGAATTTCTTTCTTTGCCCAGTCCCTGTCAACTCCCATTCCCGAACCTCTCCCCGTTGACAACATGCCCACTTTCTCTGTTCTTGTGCCCCACTACTCTGAAAAGATTCTCCTGTCTCTGCGTGAGATTATCCGAGAAGACGATCAGTTCTCTCGAGTCACTCTTCTAGAGTACCTCAAGCAGCTGCATCCTGTCGAGTGGGATTGTTTCGTCAAGGACACCAAGATTTTGGCTGAGGAGACTGCCGGCTTTGGCGAGGGCTCTAACGATGATCTGACCGGTGAGAAGGACTCTGATGAGGTCAAGGCTAAGATTGATGATCTGCCCTTCTACTGCATTGGTTTCAAGTCTGCTGCTCCCGAGTACACTCTTCGAACTCGAATCTGGGCTTCTCTGCGATCCCAGACTCTGTACCGAACCGTGTCTGGATTCATGAACTACTCCCGAGCTATCAAGCTGCTCTACCGAGTCGAGAACCCCGAGGTTGTTCAAATGTTTGGAGGAAACACTGAGAAGCTAGAGCGAGAGCTCGAACGAATGGCCCGACGAAAGTTCAAGTTTATTGTTTCCATGCAGCGACTGACCAAGTTCAAGCCTGATGAGATGGAGAACACCGAGTTCCTGCTCCGTGCCTACCCTGATCTGCAGATTGCCTACCTGGACGAGGAGCCTCCTCTCAACGAGGGTGAGGAGCCCCGACTTTTCTCTGCTCTGATTGATGGCCACTGTGAGATTCTCGAGAACGGCCGACGACGACCCAAGTTCCGAATTCAGCTTTCCGGTAACCCCATTCTTGGTGACGGTAAGTCTGATAACCAGAACCACGCTCTGATCTTCCACCGAGGTGAGTACATCCAGCTTATTGATGCTAACCAGGATAACTATCTTGAGGAGTGTCTGAAGATTCGATCTGTGCTTGCCGAGTTTGAGGAGCTCAACGTTGAGAACGTCAACATGTCGCCCTACACTCCTGGTGTGAACAACAAGACCCCCTGCCCCGTTGCTATTCTTGGTGCCCGTGAGTACATTTTCTCCGAGAACATTGGTATTCTTGGTGACATTGCCGCTGGTAAGGAACAGACGTTCGGTACTCTGTTTGCCAGAACTCTGGCCCAGATTGGTGGTAAGCTCCATTACGGTCATCCTGATTTCCTGAACTCGATTTTCATGTGCACTCGAGGTGGTGTGTCCAAGGCGCAGAAGGGTCTGCATCTTAACGAGGATATTTACGCCGGTATGAATGCTCTGTTGCGAGGTGGCCGAATCAAGCATTGCGAGTATTACCAGTGTGGTAAGGGTCGAGATCTTGGTTTTGGATCCATTCTCAATTTCACAACCAAGATTGGTACCGGTATGGGTGAGCAAATGCTTTCTCGAGAGTACTACTACCTTGGTACTCAACTGCCTCTCGATCGATTCCTGTCTTTCTTCTACGCCCATCCTGGATTCCATATCAATAACTTGCTCATTATCACTTCTGTGCAGATGTTCATGATTGTTATGATGTCCATTGGTCCTCTTGCCCACGAGACCAAGGAGACGATTTGTTGGTACGACAAGGACAAGCCCATCACCGATCCCCAGACCCCTGTTGGTTGCTACAACCTCAAGCCAGTCCTGGACTGGATTCGACGATGTGTTCTTTCCATTTTCATTGTTTTCTTCATCTCTTTTGTTCCCCTGGTTGTGCAGGAGCTTACCGAGCGTGGTGTGTTCCGAGCTGCTTTCCGATTCGCCCGACATTTCATGTCCATGTCGCCTCTTTTCGAAGTGTTCGTGTGTCAGGTGTACGCCAACTCTTTCATCAACGATTTGGCCTTTGGAGGTGCTCGATATATCGCCACAGGTCGAGGTTTCGCCACTGCTCGTCTCCCCTTCAGTGTGCTCTACTCTCGATTTGCTGGTGATTCCATCTACCTTGGTGCTCGATCTGTGCTCATGCTTCTGTTTGGTACCATTGCCATGTGGCAGGCTGCTCTTCTGTGGTTCTGGGTGACTCTGATTGCCATGTGTATCTCGCCCTTTGTCTTCAACCCTCATCAGTTTGCCTGGACCGACTTCTTCATTGATTACCGTGACTTCATCCGATGGCTGTCTCGAGGTAACGCCAAGTGGCACAAGAACTCTTGGATTGGTTACGTTCGACTGACACGAACTCGAATCACCGGTTACAAGAGGAAGGTGCTTGGCGATGAGTCCGAGAAGGGTGCCGGAGATCTGTCTCGAGCTGGAATCTCCAACGTGTTCATCACCGAGATTTTCCTGCCCCTGATTGTCGCTGCCTTCTGTTTCTGTGGTTTCACCTTCCTCAACTCCCAGACGGGTGTCGCCGAGCCCGTTATTGTCAACTCCATTCTGCGAATCATCATTTGCGCACTTGGCCCCATTGTCATTAACGCCGGTCTTCTGCTGGTTCTGGTGTGTATCTCTTGCTGCGCTGGTCCCATGCTTGGTCTGTGTTGCAAGAAGACTGGTCCCGTCATGGCTGGTATTGCCCACGGTATTGCCGTTGTCATCCATCTCATCTTCTTCGAGCTCATGTGGTTCTTTGAGGGATGGTCCTTCGTCAAGGGTCTGTGTGGTACTGTCACCGCCATTGCTATCATGCGACTTATCTTCAACATTCTGACCATTCTCTGTCTTACTCGAGAATTCAAGCATGACCATGCCAACCAGGCTTGGTGGACTGGTAAGTGGTACGGTGCTGGTCTTGGATGGGCTTCTGTTTCTCAGCCCTTCCGAGAGTTTGTCTGTAAGCTCATTGAGATGTCTCTTTTCGCTGGAGACTTCTACCTGGGCCACTGGCTGCTCTTCTTCCAGCTCCCTGTCCTCTGTGTTCCTTACGTTGACAAGTGGCACTCCATGATGCTCTTCTGGCTGCGACCCTCGAGACAGATCCGACCCCCGATCTTCTCGCTCAAGCAGAACCAGCTCCGAAAGCGAATTGTTAAGAAGTATGCTACCCTTTACTTTATCATTCTTCTTATCTTCCTTGTCGTGCTGATTGCTCCTGCTGTCGCTGGTCCTACCATGGACATGGATTCCCTCAAGGATCTTGCCGGAGGCCCTGTCAGCAATGATTCTTACCCTCACACTGACATTCTTAAGGGTCTTATCCAGGTCCGATCTCAGAACCAGAACGATACTGGTAAGTGCACTAGTGGTAACTGCTCGCTGCCTTCTACTGGCTCTTGGTCTACCCATGTGTGGTGGACTTTCACCCCCTCCACTTCTACGTACTCGACCAAGCCATAAGCGCAAAAAGAGGAGGAAGGATTGGAAATATTTTATTGATTATTGAATAGAGAATAAATGTATGGATATTATGTATAAATTTCAACTGTAGTGTGTTTTGTAATTACTGTACCGGTAGTACAGTGTACCAGTGAATGGCAGATGAATCGATTGGTGATTGCACCATCACTATACTGGTAATTAGATGTCGCAATTTTCCCTAATCTTTGATCATTGGCGCTATCTCTATTAATTATAGCTCCGGCTTTAATGACATTCACGGAGGCTTGTAATTTATGTAATTGTATTGTAGAGTAAGAACATGATTATGTGGATGAAAACGGGTGTAATATAGTAGCCACTTGTACAGAGCGCTGCCTTGAGACAGCAGCTACATGACACGGAATCGGAAGTACCAGCACATATCGTACAGTACCCGTATGGTTAAAACAAACGAAAAAGCAAAGAGTGGCAAGATAATAACTTCTATCAAGAGTCATCGAAATGAGTCATTTTCTCCCAGCCGTATTATTATTTGGCTATCTCACACTGGAAACTCTGCCGTCAGTGGCTTGAGCTTCGTGATGCTTAGCATAGTGCAATATTGGGAAGCAATGCGTCAATTTTCTTGTGGGAAAAAACAAGTTTCTGGGTCGACGGAGAAACTGAGGAAGAAATTTCCACGGTTGATTTTCCTCAAGGCCTCATTCTTTCTGATATCACTCTTTACCCGTGTCGCTCTATGCTAAAAGGTTGTGTGGCTTTAAGCACGACAGAGATCAAACTATGAGCCTGAGGTTGTACGACAGCCACCAGAAGCCACCAAATTCTGCTGGCTAAACCGTTGTATATATACTCGCAGTTTTTATTCAAAGGGAACAGAAAATCCATCCATCCATCCATCCATTATCATGTCAACCAAAAACGGTACCGGACACACAGACACCTCCTTGGTGGACAAGGAGGAGCTCATCTCTCGATTCGAGCATCTCAACAACCTCGAGGCCTCAGAATGGGCCGAGAAAATTCTATCAAGACCTCCTCTTGGTAGAGACACCATCAAGGTGGTTATTTCGGGCACTGGGCTGGCAGGAATCACAACGGGTATCATTCTGTCTAACAAGATTGACAAGATTGACCTCACCATTATCGAGCGTAACCCCGAGGCCGGTGGAGTGTGGTTTGATAACCATTATCCGGGAATTCAGTGCGATGTGCCCTCCCATTCTTACCAGCTCTCGTTTGACCCCAAGAGAGACTGGGAGCGAGCCTATGCTCATGGGCCCGATATCAAGCGATACTGGCAGTCCAGAGCCAAGAAGTATGGCTTGGAAAACAAGATCAAGTTCCGTCACAGCATTGACGAGGCCAGGTGGGACACCAAAACCCACCAGTGGGTTCTGCAGGTGGAGGATCTCGAGGCTAAAAAGAAACTGGAAATTCGAACCGACGTTTTCGTTTCGTCTTCGGGATCCCTAAACAATCCCAGGTACCCTCCCCACCAGCCTGGTTTCGACTCTTTCAAGGGCATCAAGTTCCATCCTCAGAGATGGCCCGAAGGACTGGACTTGACTGGAAAACGAATTGCTCTAATTGGAAACGGAGCTACAGGAGTCCAGCTTCTGCCCCAGATTGCCGACAAGGCTGCCCATGTGGACCACTATGCCAAAGCAGCCACTTGGGTCGGACACACTCTGTATGGAAAGGGAGTTCCAGGATACGTGGAGTACAGCGAGGAGGAGATTAAGGCCATCGAGTCGGACGAAGAGTACCACAAGTTCCGAAAGGCTCTAGATACCGAGATAGGAGGCAAGTACAACTTCCTCTTTTACGGTACTCCTGCTTACCGAGAGGGTATTAAGGAGCTGCTGGCCATTGCTTGGCTACGAGTCGGAAAAGACCCCGAGCTGTTCAAGAAAGTCGTACCTCTGTATACTCCGGGGCCTCGCCGCCTTTTGCCTGCTCCTGGTTACCTCGAAGCTCTAACCAGACCCAACGTGGACTACCATCTCGGAGAGGTCAAGGAGTTCACAAGGGACGGAGTGATTGGTTTCGATGGAGTCGAGCGAAAGGTTGATGTCATCATCGCAGCTACAGGATACGTCAATACCAACGGCCAGGGATTCACACCCAACTTTGACATCATTGGTCTTGATGGATACACTCTTCGAGAACACTTTTCTCCTCTGGAGTCCAAGCTGGGCTACTCGGCCTCGTACCTGGGTCTCTCGGCCCCTGGCTTCCCCAACTTCTTCTACACCTTATCTGTCAACTCGTACGTTCCCGAGACCACTGCCCCTGTGACCGCGGAGCTGCAGGCATCGTACATTGCCCGAGTGATTCGAAAGAAGCAGCTTGAGAAGATTTTATCGATTACTCCTTCGCAGGCAGCTACTGTGGCCTTTAACCGACGAATCGGGGAGCTCTCTGAAGCAGTTTCCATGACCAAGGGATCCGCAGGCATTTACTGTGAGAATGCCCGGGACGGCAGCAGTCGTTTGAAGATTGCGTGGCCCGGATCAATTTCTCATGCAGTAGCTGTTTTGAGAGAGCCTCGATGGGAAGATTATGACTACGAATACCAGGACAATGATGATCCGTTTGCGTACTTTGGATCAGGAAAGACATGGATTGATGACCACGAGGGAGATAAGACCTTTTATCTGTCTCAACCAGGCACCATCACCGTTCGAAATCTCAATGAGGGTTGGATTTCCGTGCCTTCAGATGGTCCGCCCAGTACCCCTCACTCTAAATAAACTATTGAAAAATTTAGACCCTACCCTGGTACCGGTAGCTGGGCTATTTGGCAGTTGATTTAATAATAAATTTCCACGGCGGAACAAGTCTCGGCAGAGAAGCTCTCTTTGTAGTGGGGCTTTTTAGTTTGCCTCCGAAAACGCGGAAGTGAACTTTACACGCCTTGGGGGTTTGGGAAGAAACAAGAGGGGTCAGCGGTATCGGAGAGACAACTGTGTGCATAGTAACCTCCCTGGGACTCTTGTATCGTACACAGACAGCCACTGCTGCTTTTCCCCCTTCTTTTCTCTTCATAGAAATAAACAAAAATGGCACTGCATCCTATGAGCACGCATTGACGCCGTATGCCAAGCGGCTCTCACCTCTTTCTTATCGCTCCACAGTGAGCTACAGTATGTACTGGTGCTTATCTCACAGTCAAAACTTACCTCAATTCAACTCGGCCAAAATTAACTACACCGAGCCGTTGTGTTTCAGGCAGTTGGATGCGGTATACGGACGCGCTGGGGGGTACATGTTAGCCTATATACACACTCGGCCACGAGTCAACATTGTGCTCAAACTACCGGTGGGGTCACCTGAGGGGAAACAACCCCCAACTGACCATCTGATAGCCGTGGTGTGGGGAAGTCAAGTTGTCCACGAACAAGAAACGAAATTGACATAAACAACAAAAATAGGGCAGGGTTACACAGCAGTAGTTGGAGAGAGAGCTCGTACCGGTACGATATGGCACCAATATCTTGTCTATAGAGTGTGTTGCAGTCGAATTCACTTAGATCCGAGATAATGGGGATTGCAAGATGCTTGCAACTCTTCACGTAGATCTGGCCCCATCAGGACACCTCATATCTTTATCTTGTCCATCTCATGTAACATTGAAAAATACAAGCGTCAAACTCCGGCAATCGATGGAGCTTGAAGTCCATAGGCCAATATCCGCACAGTCCAACAAGAGCACAGCAGGGGCGGCACTAAAGTTTGGCAACGGCAAAGTTTCATGGAGGAAACGGCATTGGTCCCCCACATTGGCGGTTAAAATACAGCGACTTCGGATCTGCATGCTGAGTCACGACATTGAAGGCGTAGTGGAGAGAGCATCCGGCCACCTTGTCATCCGACACAAAGACAAAACAGCCTTACCCAAGCATTTATAAAACCGCCTAGTCAATCCACCGGCGCTACGATCCCGACGTAACCTTGTACAAATCACACTTGAATTTTTCGACAGCTTTAAAGTCGTGACCTATTAACCGCAGAACAGGCTAGAGTGTGCATAAGCAGTATAAAGATAGCCACCTTCCCAACAGTTGAACACCGACCGTTTGATTCTCAGGTAAGACGCAAAACTACACGATATCAACGAAAATGACCTCCGATAACAAGCCTCTCGCCAAGGACCTCTCCCACCTCCTCTCCATCGAGGCCAAGTCCCGAAAGGAGTCCAACCTCAAGGCCGCCTTTGTGTACAAGGCTGACCCCTCCATTGCCTTCCTCGGAGGAGGACTGCCCCTTCCCTCCTTCTTCCCCTTCGACAACGTGACCGTCGACACCCCCAAGCCCCCCTTCAAGAACACCATCATCGCCGACGTCAACTCTCTCAAGGAGGACGAGCTCACCCAGGTCCAGATCCCCAAGGACCCCTCTCGAGCTGGCAAGACCGAGCTGCCCCTCGCACAGACCCTGCAGTACGGTCTGTCTGGCGGAGCCCAGTCCCTGGTGGACTTCATTAAGGAGCACACCTCCATGATCCACAACATCCCCTACAAGAACTGGGACATCTGCGCTACCACCGGTAACACCAACGCCTGGGACTCCGTTCTCCGAACCTTCACTAACCCCGGTGACTCCATTCTGTGCGAGGAGTTCTCCTTCTCTTCCGCCATTGAGTGCGCCCATGGCCAGCAGATCAATGTCATCCCCGCCAAGGTGGATCTGGAGGGTCTCCTCCCCGAGGCTCTTGACGAGCAGCTCAACAACTGGGTCGGCCCCAAGCCCAAGCTGCTCTACACCATCCCCACCGGCCAGAACCCCACCGGAGGTAACATGCCCACCGAGCGACGTGAGGCCGTCTACAAGATCTGCTCCAAGCACGACATTCTCATCATTGAGGACGAGCCCTACTACTTCCTGCAGATGGACGAGTTCCAGAAGGACAAGGCTGCCCGAAACTACGACCAGCTCGAGGACCACGACACCTTTGTCCAGTCTCTGGTCAAGTCCTACCTCAACTTTGATACCGACGGCCGAGTGCTCCGACTTGACTCCTACTCCAAGGTTCTTGCCCCCGGTACCCGATTCGGCTGGATCGTTGCCCAGGATACCTTCATTGAGCGATTCCTGCGACTCCACGAGGTCTCCATCCAGTTCCCCTGTGGTTTCACCCAGTCCATTCTCTTCGGCATGCTGTCCCGATGGGGCCAGACTGGCTACCTTGACTGGCTCATCAACCTGAAGAAGGAGTACTCCATCAAGCGAGACGGAGCCATGGATGCCATGGAGAGCTACATGCCCAAGGAGGTTGCCGAGTGGATCGCCCCCACTGCAGGTATGTTCTTCTGGTTCCAGATTGACGGTTCTAAGCACCCCGAGTTTGCCTCCAAGTTCGGCTCCGATCCCGCCAAGCTCGAGCTTCACCTCTACGAGCAGGGTGTGCAGAACAAGGCTCTGCTTATCCCCGGCCAGTGGTTCCGATCTGAGGACGTCACCGAGCCTCCCCAGAAGCCTCTCCCCGTCACTGAGGCCGAGAAGTCTCTGCTCTTCTTCCGAGGCACCTACGCTGCCGTCCCCAACGAGACCGTTGACGAGGGTGTTAAGCGATTTGCTGAGGTTATCAAGCGAGAGTTCCAGCTCTAATTGCGGTGTTAAAAAGTGTTATATATATAGATGTGTATAGTTAGAACGGATCCAAATAGCTAATTAATGTATGTGATGATTCGAGGAACAACAGGACGTGAAAAAAAATAACTGCATCTAGAAATAATTGACACCAATAAAAATGGCATATTGAGATGACGACCAACTACAGAACTAGCAATCACATTCTCAGTTTTACTGTAATAGTTGCTTGTAGCTGATGTGTAAATTTTCGCATTTCAAGCTAGCTCACTCGGATGATTAGACTTGATAACCGCACATGTCCCCATGCCTCCCAAAGCTGCTATTCCTAAGCAAAACCCATCTGTTATCTATATCCAGCTATTCACTATATACCATTAATATATATTTTCGTCGTTACCGTTACATGTGCGAGAGAAGACCAGGTAATGCAAACAGGTCCCTTTTCTGCAATCTATAGTTATGCCGCCTCAACCTGTGGCTGGACAGATGGAGACCGAGACTGTGACTGCTGCGACTGCGACTTGGTCTGTGACTGTTGCGACTGCTGCGACGGAGTGCTGTTGTTTGGTTGCGCCTTCAGCTGCTGTATGTTTTGCTGCTCCTTGTTGTACTGCTGGATTCGCTTGTTCATTTCCTGCCGCTGCTTGTCCTGCCACCGGGCCCACTTTGCGTGCTCGTGCATCTTGAAGCCGAAGATTGTGGGCACGTGTCTCTCGTTTGTCTTGGTGGGGAGCAGTTGGGGGAATGCCTGTAGAATCATGGCCGGGAATGACGTGCCAAAGTAGGCGCCATCAATGTTGGCGTGTCGAGTGGACTTGGGAATGTACAGGTCCTCGCACTTTGTGCAGTACAGCTTGACGGACGACTGGCCAGCCACGTCGTACAGACCCACGGGCAGCAGCGGGTTGAAGTAACAGTTGACACGGGGGCACTTGCCAAAGTGGGCCAGCTTGTATTTCTCCATCATCTTTGTGAGGCCTCGCGGAGTCAGAATGTACCGCGCATGGATAAGTCCGTAGAGATGTTTGGCATCAGCATCAATCTCTTGGCGCACGGGGTCCTGGAATGAGTCCAGATCCAGCGCGTCTGTGATGAGCTCGGCAGCGTATTGAAGATGGGACACCTCGGTCGAAAGACCTGTGAGGTTGAATCTATCGGTGATGAAATCTTCGTCCACCTCGCAGAAGTACTCGTTTCCCTTGGCTCGGAGGAACCAGTCGACCCAGTACTCCTCGGAGAGGCCCGACTCGGAGCCGTCTGTGTAGTAGTCCACCTTTTGGTCGATGCTTTTGTCTCCCATAGTGGCGTTGGTGTGTGTTTTCAGGTGGAGTGAGATGTCGTGAGAATTTTGGGTTATTGGGAGAGGACCTCTGGCAAGGCCTTGTAGATGAGCGATTAGCACAAGTCCTGGGTGTGACGTGGGTGTGGGTTGCATGACAGGCGGGCCAAAAAAAGGCCATTTTCTCCTGCTCCATCAGTTAGTTTATCGTTTTTTTATTCTTGTAGCTGCCTTTTTCAATATTATCTGATTGCACACCGTTGCCCATGTATCGTATCATACAGTACGTACCGGTACGTACCCACCCAGGTAGGGTCACCAAACCTGTAATTATAACCCTAGAAAATAATACAAGAGAGCCTATACGTACCAACCAGGGGGTCTAGGGTCCTATTATGCCACAACACAAACGCTTTGCCGTCTTCAATCGGGCTTAGTCATACCCAGTTTTTCCCCTGTCATATATTTGCAGCCAGCGAAAAAGACATGGTCCCAATGCCAGCTACAAAATAAGCAGGTCCCACCACCACACTGCAACAGGCGAGCATACTCATAACCTTGATTTATCTCACGTCAGTACAGGTTCGCTAGTCGTTGCAAAGCACCACACAACACACGATACAATGTACATTGTGAAGCCCTCGTGGCTTTGTCATGCCGGTGAGTAACTGCTGCACGCCCACGAACGCGATTCAACCCTTACTAACCCCAGATGACCAGAAAAAATTCGAGGTGTACTCGGTCACGGTTTCCCCAGACAACCAGAGAGTCGCGACAGGAGGCCAGGACGGAAAAGTGCGAATCTGGAGTGCCCAGAGCATCCGCGATTCGGCCAAAGGCGACAATGAGACGTCCGACAGCCCCTCAAACCTGCCCGGAGCCCCTGCAGCTGGAGCCAAACAGCTGTGTTCCATGGCCACCCACAATGGCGCCGTAACAGTGGTGCGATTTTCTCCAGATGGACGGTACCTGGCCACCGGGTCAGACGATCGGGTGGTGCTGGTATGGGAGCGAGACTCGACCAAGGTGCCACGCAAGGAGTTTGGAAGCTCTGGAGAGGCAGATACCGAGTCGTGGATTGTGCGGAAACGACTGGCTGCTCACGACAATGACATTCAAGATCTGGCGTGGGCCCCGGACTCGTCGATTCTCGTCACCGTTGGACTGGACTCGGGCGTGATTGTGTGGAGCGGCACAACGTTCGAGAAGATCCAGCGCCTTGATGCCCACAACTCCCATGTCAAGGGCATCACGTTTGATCCAGCCAACAAGTTCTTTGCTACAGCTTCCGACGACCGAACGGTGCAAATCTTCCGATACAACCGAGCGTCTGCCACAGACGTGACCTTCTCCACTGAAGCTACAATCACCAGCCCCTTCAAGCAGTCGCCGCTGTCCACATACTTCCGACGGTGCTCCTGGTCGCCTGATGGAAACCACATTGCCGCAGCCAATGCCACCAACGGTCCTGTTTCCGTCGTGGCCATCATCAACCGAGGTACCTGGGACTCAGATATTTCTCTCATTGGCCACGAGGCACCCTGTGAAGTGGCAGCCTTCTGCCCCCGAATCTTTGCTAGAACCAAGGAGGCAGCTGAGCGCAAGGAAAAGAAGACTGTGGAAAAGGATGCCGTCATTGATGTCGACGCCGAGCCCAAGGCACCCGAAAGCGTGCCCATCACCGTCATTGCTTCTGCTGGCCAGGACAAGACCCTGACCATTTGGAACACATCCAACCCCCGACCAGTGGTTGTCTGCCACGACATGGCTCTCAAGACCATCACTGACCTGGCATGGTCGCAGGACGGTATGTCCCTGTTTGCGACCTCTCTGGACGGCTCTATTTCCTATGTTCAGTTCGAGGAGGGAGAGCTCGGATACGTCGTGTCCATGGAGGAGAATGAGAGCCGACTGACGCGATATGGAGGTGGCAAGGAAGCAGCCCAGATCCCTGAGTCGGTGGAACAGCTTGTACTCGAAGAAAAGGTAGAGGCAAAGGAAGTCAAAGACAGCGAAAAGAGAATGGAGGAGTTGATGGGTGCTGGCGCTGGATCAAAGGCCATCGCCTCTGGAGCCGCTGTGGCTCCCTCTCCAGCAAGTACAGCTGCCGCAACTACCGCAGCGAGTGCCACCACTGCTCGTGCTACCACACCTTCTCTCACTTCAACCACTTCAGGTCCCTCTACGCCCGCCAAACCTACCAAGCAAAAAGTGACAATCACCAAGGATGGTCGAAAGAGAGTTGCTCCCCAGCTTCTCACTACCACCTCTTCTTCTGTTCAGGGTACACTCCCTGCAGCCACTACAGCAAGTGCCGCAGCCCCCGTGTCATCTGCTACCGCAGAGACTATTCCCGTGAATGACTTCTCCAAGCCCAGCTATGCTCTTCCCAAGGGCGGTGTCTCAACCTTGGTTATCGGAAGCAAGCGACGATCTGATGATCTTGAGGATGGTACCAACGGTATTCAAACCGCTCTCAAGAAAACCAGACCTGACGACGACGTCCCCGAGTACATTGCTCCCGTGGTTGTTTCTCCTGCTACCACCACATCCCAGGTTCGCCTTGGAGCACCCAAGGTGCGAAACCTGCTGATGCGATCCATGAGTGTGCGTGACTCGGAGAAACCTCGAATGGCCAATGAGAGTGTGTCGCTTGCCAATGGCGAGAGCTCCTCTACCAACGGCAATACCTCTCACTCGTTCAACTTTGAGGTGCGGAACGGCTCTGGAAACGATCAGACTCCCACCAAGGTCAGTGTCACCCGAAACTCCCAGGTGGTTTTTGTGGACTTTGTTCCCTACTACGTGCATCTCATTGCCGGAAACGGCTGCTACTTTTGGGCAACCAGTGCCGAGGATGGCTCTATCGTTGTGTACTCCCCCAATGGACGACGAATGCTGCCTCCCTTGGTGACAGGCGCTCCTCTGTCCTTCCTGGAGTCCCAGAACGAGTTTCTACTCGCCATCTCCTCTGTCGGCATGCTACACCTATGGAATGTTGTCCAAAAGAAGGCAGTGTTTCCTCCCGTATCGCTGGCACCTATTCTTGACTCCGGCAGTCGTTACGAAGACGGAGGAGTGCTCCGAGGGCCTCACGTGACCCAGTGCGGAGTTACTGGCTCGGGACGAGTTATTATCACTCTTTCAACCGGCTGTGGATACACATACGATGAGGGTCTCCGTTCTTGGTGTCGTCTCAGTGAGCCGTGGTGGGCCACTGGCTCTCAGTACTGGTCAGCTACCCAACTTCTTGGTGATGAGTCTACCAAGAGTCGATGGGTTCTGGCAGTTGAAGAACGAACTGCTGAGGAGGCTCAAAGACGAGCTGGAGGACGCGGCCGATACCTCAAACAGCTCACTAGAGCCACTCTCAATCGTGAGGGATATGAGGGAATGGAAGGGGTTGTCAGCATTGCTCATCTGGAAAACCGAATTGCTGCTGCTGAGATGCTTGAGAGCAAGCACGAGCTGCGAACCTTTATCATCATGTACGCCAGACGTATCGCGGAGGAAGGTCTTCGGTCACGTGTGGATGAACTCTGTAGAGGTCTGCTTGGACCCGGAAAGACACAAGATTCTGGCTGGAGCCCTACAGTGTGTGGCTTGGATAAGCATGAGCTGCTCAAGGAAGTTGTTTTGAAAATTGGAAAGTACCGTGAATCTCAACGAGTTGCCGTTGTTTACGGACAAGCTATTGGTCTACTGGAAGACGAGGTTTTGGGAGTCCATTCAGGCTCTAAGGAGGGCTCTAAGAGCTCGTCCAAAGACAAGGATGATAATGACGACGACGATGGCGACCACGACATGACAGATTTCAAAGACGCCATGAGTGAGCAATGATGGTTTGACGTGGAATCTTTCAATTCCGCGTATTCCAACTAATGTATTATAGCGCAGAGGATATAGTGAACAATGGATTACGGTGTGTTAACGGAAGTAAAAGCGGAGATAGAGCTGGGACAGAAGGTCTTGCATTTGCATTTCAACGCAATAACATTTCTTTTTCGTATCGGCCACCCTTATTTTTGTAACTCACGCATGTATGTGCCAACTAATAGTGCAAGCATGTATCGTGGTGTATTAACTTAAAGCCTAGATGTATGAAATTTAGGAGATTCGCTTGAGTCTTTCTATACAATTATACCGTGCAGTGGGGTTCTTATAGATGGCCATCTCCCCCTAGCTCGATTCGATTGACAAGGGTAGAGACGTCAAAAATTTGATAGGATAGCTGAGCTTTTTTTTTCTTGCTGATTTGCTTTGCTATATCGGTCATTCAACAAGGCCCCACGTGGTGTTTTACTCGGAACAACAAGCGAAGCTGTTCACTCTCAAGAAGAAAAGGGGGGGGGGGGGGGGGGGGGGGG